>OY757925.1:78286198-78326198 GCA_963585895.1 Sepioteuthis lessoniana | reverse complement strand
GTAAATGACTGTATACGAAGTATGTCTGGAAAGTATTCAGTGATTTTCATTATCTCAAGAACTGGTTCTGCGGCTTTTATCAAACTTTGAAACTCGTTAGAGAGAGCTATCATGAGCACATGTTGAACAGACACTCTTCCTTACCTCACTCAGTCGGCAGTGGGACGCTATTCAGTGAGACTGTGTACTGTATGATCGAAGCATTCATAATAAACAAGCGAGGATACCACCGAAGCTACACGCAGCCCTCGGCTTATAGTCCTAGTTTTCTTTCCACTGATTTTGAGGCTATCGCCATTGAAATATGTAGATACCAGGTCGGGGACAAGATTAAGGAGAACACAACAAAGCAGCTGATGACGATCTTGAAAGCAGACGTTGCTGTCTACTTTGAAAAGTGTAAGGCATACTGGATGAGAATATCGGGTCTAAAAGGGGGTCACAAAGAAGTACTTAGAATTAGACTACAGCACTATTGCCCAGGGTAAGCTATTTTTTGTAAATATTAAATGGCTAGATACTATACAGATAAATCTCGGTTACACTTGTTTTACGCTTGAAATAAATGACCGCCATCATTTTCCTTTTATTATTTATGATATTAATAGAATAAGACATGTTCAGATAAATTCAGCCCAGTCGACTGGGGCTGTAGAATACATTGATTGCATCTTTGCAGAAGGGTAAAACCCCTCCAACGAGTGTTCTGATTATGACGCTAAACAATCTGATAGCGAGGCTCCAGTCTAGGAGCTAAGGGGAATGTGGTGTACCCCTTCATTGCTATCGCTCCCATGTCCACTCTCACCCGTTGAAGTAGCACCTGATAGGGTCCAATATGTATGTCAAATAGAATTATTTGACATTTAAAATGAGTGCAAAAAATGACTCATGCTAAATCGAATTATTAGAAATAGAAATGTTTGTTCATTTAATTGAGTGCAAAAAAATGACAGATGTTTAATTGAATTATTAGTGATACATAGCAATAATTGGAACCATTTAACTGTGTGCAAACGAATAAGTAATGTTGAATAGAATAATTAGTGTTAAATAGCAATACTTGTAACCACTTCAAGGCGTGCAAACAAATGATATATTACATTGTTATTGTTACATAGCAATTCTTGAAACCATTTAACTTTGTGCAGACAAATGATTAATAGTAAATAGAAATATTCGTGTTAGATAGAAATACTTGAAATGATTTAACTGGGTACAAAATAATGAGCTCAGGGTCGTTTAATAATGTTATCAACAAAAATATGTTTACAAATCATATATATATATATATATATATATATATATGTGTGTGTGTGTGTGTGTGTGTGTGTGTGTGTGTGTGTAAAATAAGATTTAGCATTAAATAACCAATTATGGTTGATATGCCATAAAGCCCAACTAGACAACACACTGTGACCAAACAAATGACTTAAGCTACACTGAATTGCTTGAAATAGAACTGTTTGATCATTTAACTGTGTGTAAACAAATGAGTGATGTTTAATTGAATTGTTCGTGATACATAGCAATACTTGGAACTATTTAATTTTGTTGATTTATACTAAATTTAATTGTTAGAAAGGAACTGTTTGATCATTTAACTGTGTGTATCTACAAAATGTGTTTAGAAATCATATATTTGATATATATATATGAGTGTAAAATAGGATTTGGCATTTAAATAAGCATCAATGGTTGATATGCTATAAAACCTGATCTTACCAAACAAACCGTCATAGTTATCAGTTTGTTTAAAATGCTTGTCCTCACCGCTCATCAAGCCTCAGCCTAAAGTTCTGCAACTCTTGCCTCGTCGTTGCTTCTGGTATTGCAAGGATTTCATGACAAATCAAATCTTTGAAAATAAAATGTTGTGATTTGTGGTTCAAACTCACAATATAAAATAAAAATTTTAGAGAAAGAGTTGAGGTTCAATTTTATCTCGGGAACTAAAAAAAAACATCTAATTTTTCTGGTCAAATTTCTTTTTAATGTGAATGTATTTCACCAGTCCAGCAACGGGGTTAAAATCTAAAACCTTCTAAACTGTCTTTCGTTTGAGTAGTTCTTTTAAATAGTTATTTACGAAACTTAGCACAAGATCAGATGTACTGGACACCCAGTGAAAATCGAACTTACTAACAATTCTAATCTAGCTTCCTAACTCTACGTGAAGTGTCTTTTTTTATTAAGTTTAAATTAATTGTAGCACAAGGCAAGAAGTTTAAAGAGGAAGTTATCACAAAAGGATTGATCTGATGAATGAGCCGGCGACTGGATGTCAACGCGTCGCGAAGTGAGGAGCTGTGGAAAATTTCCCGATATTTACCATTCCACGCCATAAATGACAACTAAAATAGCATAGCTGCTGCTGCTCAGACATGCCTCACACGTCCTCACAGTCATAAGTGCCTACGAAGTACTGAAGGAGTCCCCGGGGCTTAATGGCTAAAGTGCTGCACTGCAACCTCGAAGTAAGCGAGTTCGAACTCTAGTCAAGCCATTACGTTCACTTCAGACTAATACTCTTCGGAAAGGTATGGACCCCTTATTCGTCCAGTTATGGGTTAGATAGTCTGGTTTTATGGCATATCAACCATCTTGGGTTATTTAATGCCAAATCCTCTTTATACATATATATTAAATATATATGATTTTAAACGTAAGTCAACACAGTTAAATGGTTCCAAGTATTGCTATGTATCACTAACAATTCAATTAAACATCTGTCATTTGTTTACACACAGTTACATGATCAAACAGTCCTATTTTGAACAATTCAATTTAGCCTAAGGCATTTGTTTGCACTCAGTTTAAATGTCAAACAGTTCTATTTGACCTAGAGATAGGACCCTATCAGCTGCTCATAGAGTGGACCTGGGTGCGGTGGCAATGAAGGGTTACTCCGCATTCCCAAAGCTCCAGCATAACTGGAACCTTACCATTAGATGGTTTAGTGTCATATCACATTAGGATGCAGTCGGATTATTCTACAAACCCAATCGACTGGGCTGTAGTATCATTACTGTTCTTCTACAATGATGGTTTTGGCGAAGATTGATATGCTATCAAACAAAAAACTGAATCAAACTAGCATTATCTTTTATCTTTCTAATTCTCATTGCTTTCATCGCAAAAATATGTAGACCACATTTAAACAATGGAGAGTCAAAAAATAAAAATGAAAATATAATTTTTTTTTATTATACTTTTACTCCAAAAATTAGTTTACATACACATCGAAATATTATGACTTCACTCTATCATTAATGTATCAATGCCAATACTACTCATCTGTACCTTTTTTTCAGATGTCATAAAGGCGGACACAATTTATTTTAAACTGGGTCTCAAAGTTGTTGAAGCAACTCACAAAATTTGATCAGTATAAGGAAATGAAAAACTATGGGTTAATACTACCAAAATTTGGTTTAGGATTTCAATACTGGCAATTCGTCCCTTGAAATAAAGTTGAGAAATGGATGACTATCTGTTTCTGACTAGGATTCTTTACAACAGAAGATAGAAGAAAAATCAACTACTGAAGCTCAAAACCTTCTGAAAGAGCGTGGACCGTCAAAAATATCATATCTATAGCATTACGTAAGCTTAAAAAGCTTTCGGACGACGTCGGACCGTCAAAAAATACCATATGTAGAGTATTACATATGGTATTTTTTGACGGTCCGAAGTCGTATATAGAGTATTACATAAAGTTCAAAAGCTTTCGGAAGTGCTCAGACCATCCAAAGATACAATATGTAATAAACTTCAAAAGCTTTCAGAAAAGTTTGGATTATCGAAAGATACCACACGTTGAGCATTTTATTTACATGGAAATACAATCAGTTAATTTAAAAAAAAAACAGAATTACTTTTGATACACTTTGGTACTATTATCCTATAAAACAAATATATATTGGTTTGATTTGGTTTTATGGTACATCAACTATTATAGGCTATTTAATGCCAAATCCGATTTATACATATATATTGGTTTGGTTTGGGTTTTATGGCATATCAAGCCTAGTGCGTTATTTAACGCCAAATCCGGTATATATATATATATATATATATATATATATATATATATATATATATATATATATATATATTGAATATATAAGATTTGTGAACATAAATCAACGAAGTTAAATGGTTTCAAGTATTGCTATGTAATACTAATAACTCAATAAAACCCCAGTCATTTGTTTACACTTTGTTAAATACTCAGTTATATATCAAACAATTCAATTTAGCATTAGTCAAAGTTAAATGGTTCGAAGTATTGCTATGTATCACTAATAATTCAATTAAAAAATCAATTTGTTTACACACAGTTATATGATCAAACAGTTCTATTTCAAACAATTCAGTTTATCATAAGCCATTTTTGCACTCAGTTTAAATGTCAAGTAATTCTATTTAATCCACGGATAGGACCCTATCAGGTGCTGTAACTCCGGGCCAGAGCAATGGGTAGGAAGAGACTACTCTGCGTTCCCCAAAGTTCCAGCATTACTGGAGCCTCACCATCAAATTGTTAAGAGTCATATCCAAGACACTCGTTGGGGTGGTCTTCCCCCCTCTGCAGAAATGAAATCGGTTTATTCTACAGCCCCGGCCAATTGGGCTAATGGATCTTTCTGTTCTCTCTCCAGTTATGTATAAATAGTAAAGCAGCCGGAGTGTTTTAGTCTTTGGAAGGCAATGAGTCTCTGAATTCAAGCCAGCTGTACTCCGCTTAAATATTGATCTTATGTCACATCCCGCTCGAAGTGGAGGAGTTGTGTAAATACATATAAATTCCCTCTTTAGAGAGTGGCGGACTGACAATGATCTTGGACGTTGGACAAAATGTATTGTGGGTTACCTAACCCCTCACACATTACTATCTCTTTCCATTGATATATGTGGGTCGTACAAAAAGTTCTAAGCCTCACCCAGGAAGGAGAGTATAGCTTAACATTTTTTGTTGCGGAAACATTCAACAAGAAAGATAAATTCAGATTTTTCTAGTTTTATAAGAAGTGGAAGTGTGTTGCTCCAGCTATGCTCTTCTTTCTGGGTGAGGCCAAGAACTTTTTGAACGATCGTCGTATGTACAATCATAATTAGGCATTTGTTTCTAAAGTTCTACGTCTCAAGAAAATATAGAGAAATCTATTAATTCGTTTATTTCCATTGAGACAGAAAACTGTTATTAATCTGTTTTGTGGTCTATACTAATAAAATAACAGGGGTTTCGTAGTGTTAAAAAATGATCTAAAACACACAGGTTTATTTGGAGCTACTGAAAAATGATTTTGTTGATTGATTTTAGCAGCATGCCAATCCGTCTAAGATTTAGAGGTTAGGGAATCACGTTCATTTATATTTTTTGTAGTTATTTTTAAGAGGTTTTAGTTCAGACAGTCTTATCGAATACAAATAATTTTTAAACAGATCTATTTGATCCATAGAAGTGACCCTAACAAGTACTACCGTTCCGGGTTAGAAAGGGCTTGGGAGTAATGACCATGAAGGAGTACTCTACACCCAGATTTCCATAATAGGAGCCTCACCATTGGATACATTTAAGTGTCATACTCAGGATATCTGTTTTTTGTGGGGGGGGGTCTTACCCGTATGCAGGGGTAAGGCCCCCTCCCCACAGCGTATATAAGCCTCACTGACAGAATATTCAGTATGATAGAGTACCATTGTGAATACATTTTATTGACATTATTAATAGAACAAGTGTTTGCAGAGCTCAAATTTGGTATGAACCCCGGGACCCTACTAGCAATGATTTAAATAAGAACAATACTGTACTTATACAAGGATGGAGGTGCAGGTGGTGTAATGGTTATCATCCCTGGAAATGGATACGGTGACCCGAGTTCAAATCCTGGACGAGGCTGTTTGGATTTCACAGAGCCCTAATACCATTGGGAACGGTATGAATCCAACTATTCTTCCTCCGGCGAGGAGTAAATTGTAAGGTAGAATGGGCTCTTTAACCTTGGAATGACAACCGATTTAGGAGAAGGAAAATTATTTAAAATAGACTTTGTGTCACATCCTGATCGTTCGGAGGTGTTGGTAAATATATCCAAAGATGGCTTTGGCATTAAATAACCCGCAAAGGTTGATATACCATTATAAGCAAAGAAACCGAACTGATCATATAGATTGATTCATTTGGAGTTACTTCAAAGAGAGACTTTCAATGAGAATGTTGCTACTTGGGGCTTGTGGTACTTTGGGCGCTCCGGTAGTCCTTGATCATTCCGTTCCCCCCGCTGAGCAAGAGCAACAATCAGTATCCTAAAGAACCAATTACAAAACAGGAATATTGCTCTATTACAGAGATGTGAACACACATATAAGTGTGTGTTCGTCTTAAGAAGTTTTAACATCTAGTGAGACGCTGAATTCATGAATCTCTCTCAATGATAAAAAAAAATCAAAAAATCAAACAATTTTTCTTGATAACTACTGTTTTTTTTTTACTGTTATTTCTTTCATTTTAATTTTGTTGTTGAAATAAATCTGATAGTAATTTATATATTACTAAAATTCTCATTGGTGCATATAAATGTGGGACTGATGATCGGATTGGCGAGAAACTGACTGTCACCAAGCGCCGTTGACTCTACGCTATTCTAACTTACAATTACATATGCTCTATCACCAACATTGAGCACTCTTTATTTAAAAATAAAGCAAACTATATATATATATATATATATATATATATATATATATATATATATATATACTGTTCTTCGTCAAGGATGGCAGTAGTATTAAATATATGCCATTAAATAAAAAATAGACCAACAAAACAAAATATGTAAACATAAATGTACAATGTACACAATTAACTAACCTCTAGGCATAAAATAACTCTAGTCGAGTTGGCATGCCGTTAAAATCAATCAATCTGAACCTATGCAAAGCCAGCTGGCCACTATCTTTAAGGTTCATTTTTTTAAAACGAAATTGACAAGCAGGTGCGGTATTTTTCCTTTTTCTGATATCATCAAGAATTGGTCAATAGAATACTTACCTTATTATTGCTGTTTTTCTTTTGTTTTAAATGTGTCTTATTTGAATAAAAGTTGGTCGTCTGTCTTGTTTGTGACGAGAGTAGCGTATTTACTCTACATCTATCCTTCTTTTCTTTCCGTCTTTTTGCACGTCCCGTTGCAAGTGTGCAGTTGACCAGTTCTCATTTGAGATTTGGGTTGCATATCAAAGCGACTCTACTTATTCGTTTTCTCACAGTCACATGATCTTAATCGCAACCTTATTTACATAAACGTTCATTTGTAGTTCGTTTTTTGTCATGTGACGTGTATAGTCATCGTACAATTTCCCCCACAATCTTGCAACGACCGGTCAACCAACTTTGTTTATTATCTAGATTCTTCTGTTCATTAAGGGAAATTCTCGAAGTTGTGGTAACCATCTTCATTCTTTTTCTTTTTCTTTTCCTTCTTTTTTTTTCATTTTATTTTTTCCGTATTCATCCCACCTTTTTTAAAAACTGGCTTTATTTGAGTGGTATCTGGTTTTGTTTCTTTGTTTAATGGCATATCAATCTTCGTAGGTTATTTAATGCCAAAGCTACCCTTGTAGAAGGACATTAATAGTTCTATTTAACCAATTGGTGAGGGTATAGGGAGTTCATGCGTTTCACGAGGGGATTAATCCGAAAGTGAATGTAATAGCACGACTGGAGTTTGAACTTGCTTACAACTAAGTCACAGTGCAGCACGTTAACCACTACACCACGGGGATTCATTTCATACTTTACCCCCAAGGTTATTAGTCTGAAAGGGAACGTAATAGTTGGACTGGAGTTCGAACTCGCTTAAAATGATGTTACGATCCTGCTCATTAATTACTATACCACGGGAACTATATATATATATATATATATATATATATATAAAGGAGTATTAAATATATTTTTGACATATTGACAGATCTTCAACTATTAAGCTTTTTTCATGTACAAATCGAATGACTATTCCTGACCCTATTTTTATTATTCCTTGTTAGTTTTTCACACTGGCATTAGCTGATGGTATTTTAATGGAGTCTCCATGAGTCTCCAGGACTCTTCTTAGTATCCTGACCGATTTTAGTAATGTTTAGTTTGAATGGTTTCGGCACGTCCTCCGATTTCCAGCTCTTCCTGTCCCCATATCAAGCCTTTGGGAAACTTTCTGAGCGCACCAATTTTAATTGGTATCACGGTCACTATCACATTCTATAATTTTTTTTTAGTTCTCTGCCAAGGTCCAAGTACTTTATATATATATATATATATACTCAGTAGCACTTGGTAACTGTCAGACCAAGACTTGAATGTTTCTACGCTACCCTTAAACGTATATGCTCTCCCTATATACAGGGACTGGACAAAATAATGGAAACATCTAGAATCTTACTATCATAATTTTGAAACTCCTTTCAAACCTATGAACGTTTGTTAATCTTTATATTTTTTGATTTAATATTAATTTTTCTCGTCTTATTTTACTAAAATTGTTGGATTTTTTTTACAGATATTATCAGAAGAAATTAATCAAAATTCATTTTAAATTCCAGATCTATCAGACTTTAAAAGAAGTCAAATTGTTGGTGCTCGTATGGTAGGTGCTTGTGTAAGAAAAAAACGCTGAATTATTTGTTGTAGCAAGGATTCCTATCTCGAAAGTAATGAGAGAGAAGGAAAAACCTCCTCACGGAAACAAAACTCTGGAAGAAAGTGAAAACAACTGATAAGGACCGTCGGAGTCTTACACGGATTGTTAGGAAGGATCACAAGTGTACAACTCCGAAAATTACTGCAGAACCTAATGACCATCTCGCGAACCAAGTTTCCACAAAAACTGTAAGAAGGGAGCTGCACAAAGCCGGATTTCACTGGAGGGCTGCAATCAGAAAACCATATTAAAATAAATTTATTTGAAATTTCCTGGTGTTTCCATCATTTTGTCCAATCCCTGTATATGCTCTATCTACGACGTTGGCCATCTTTATTAATAAATCTTGCAAGCTACATTATCAATTACACCGGGGAAGTCTCCATGATGTAATGGCTAAGGTGTTGGACTCCGGCGTCGAAGTAAGCGAGATCGAATCCCAGTCGTGTTATCATGCTCACTTTCCGACTAATACACATTATCTACCCAGCTATGGGTTTAATAGTATCACAGCTCTTCTTCGATAAGGTATTTTGGTATTAAATAACCCACGAAGGTTGATATGTTGTTAAAGAATGAAACCAAACCAAACCAAACATTAATTATAATCGGCCCATTAATCTGGTGGGTAGAGTGTTCCCATATGGCCCGGAAGACCGGGGTTCAATCTCAGGTCGAGTTATACCAAAGACTAAAAAAATGGTACTTGATACGTCCTTGCTTAACACTCAGCATTACAAGATACGTATCAAGAGTAAAATGGAGTAATTCAAGGAAAGGAGTAGCGCCCTCCTCAACACATTGGTGTAATAGCTATTGAAAAAGAAGCCTTCAGGTCGCCCTCGACTATGGTCACCTACTTTATTATATATATATATATATATATAAAGGAGTATTAAATATATTTTTGACATATTGAAAGATCTTTAATCATTAAGCTTTTTTCATGTACATATCGAACGACTATTCTTGACCCGATTTTTATTATTCCTTATGAGTTTTTTACAATAGCATTAGGTGATGGTCTTTTAATTGAGTCTCCATGAGTCTCCATGACCTTTCTTAGTATCCTGGCCGATTTTTGTAATGTTGTAGTTTAAATGTTTTCGGCACGTCCTCCGATTTCCAGCTCTTCCCGTCCCCTTACCAAGTCTTTGGGGAATGTTTTGAGCGCACCAATTTTAATTGGTATCACAGTCACTCTCGTGTTCTCTGGCAAGGTCCAAGTACTTGTCTCTATTTTCATTTTCTATGATTTTTACTCAATGGTCGGCCGGGACGGCAAAGTCTACTATTCGGCAGGTTCTCTTTTTTTTGTTTATCATCATAATGTTGTCTCCTGGCTTGGATTAGATGATCTGTTTGTATCCCAAAATCTTTCGGAAGTTTATGTATCTCATTCTCCCGGGCGGATTCTGGTTTGTGCATATACCATTTAGTAGCATGGTCAAATTTTAATTTCTTGCACAATTCCCTGTGGATCACCCAGTCGTGTCTAGTCTTGTATTCTTTTTGCGCTTGTTTATCGCATTCGCTTATATGATTAATCGTTTCGTCTCTATCACTCGCTATTCTGTTGCATCGTATCTATTTTGTTATTATTATTATTATTTACTCATTAGAGTTTTTAACATCAGCGTAAGTTGATGGTATTTCACTGGAGATTGAGTAACAGCAAGTCTCCTCAAGTCTCCAGGACTCTTCTCAGTATTCTGGCCGTTTTCAATAATGCAGTTGTTTGGATGGTCGAGTGGTCGCCAACTTCCAAATTTTCCAAATCTTCCAGGTCCTTTAATATCCTTTAGTTACCGTGCCAAAGGCACCAATCATAATTAGTATAATTGTCACCTTTATGTGCCATAGATTTTTCAATTCTCTAGCAAGGTCAAGGTACTTATCTCTCTTTTCACATTCTTTCAGTTTTATTCTGTGGTCTGCCGGGACAGCAAAGTCGACAATTTTGCAGATTTTCGCTTTTTTTTTTTTTTGTTGATTATTATAAGATCTGGTCTTCGGGTCGAGATTAGGTGATCCGTTTCTATATCAAAGTCCCACAGGAGTTTGTGCGTGTCATTTTATAGGGCAGTTATTATTATAATTATTATTATCATTATTACTAAAGTCCTTGCTAGTTTTTCCCACCATTTCTACATGGTGTTTTTTTCCTGTAATGTCTGAGTTACAGCAAATCTCGTTTTATTTCCTGGCTTCTTAACATTCTAATTTTAATTATTATAACAAATATATTTTTATTGTATACTTTAATATCGTTAATTTCATTTATTATAAGCTGTCACGCCAGTTTTAATTGGTGGTTTTTCATTAGAGTCTGAGTGACAGCAAGTCACCTTAAGTCTCCAGGAATCTTATAAATATCCAAGCTGATTTTATCAGTGCTATGGGGTGGATTGTCTCGATTCTGATCTCCAGTTTCCCACCCCCCTTTTCGACCTTTAGGGACTGTTCTATGGACAACAAATACAATTGGTGTCACCGTTACTTTCATGTTCCACAGCTTTTTCTATTCTCAGGCAAGATCTAAGTATTTGTCTATCTTTTCGTTTTTGTTTTTTTTTTAATTTTTATTTTGTGGTCCACTGTAACAGCAAAATACAGTAGATTATATGTTCTTTCCTTCTTGTTAATTAATTCTAAGTCTGATCTTCTGGGTAGAATTAAGTGATCGATTCTTGGTCTAGTGTTCTGACCAGGATTGGGTGATCCATTTTTATTTCAAAATCTCAGATAACTTTATAGGTCTCATTTTCTAGGTCAGAATCTGGTTTGTGCATATATTATGTATCAACATAATCAAATTTGAATCTCTTGCACAATTTCCACTAGATCATCTTTCCCACTCAGTCATACCTCACCTTGTACATCTTTTATGCCAGTTTGCTGTGTCGATTATGATTATTATTATTTTACTCCTTTGAGAGTTTTCCATACCAGCATTAGCTGATTATTTCTCACAAGAGTTAGAGAGACAGGAAGTAAGTCTCCTAAGTTTCCAGGACTCTTCTCAGTATTCTAGCAGATCTTAACAATACTTTAGTTTGGATGGTCTCCACTCGTGCTCTTATTTCCAATTTCTCCAGTCCCTTTAACCAAAGCTTTGATAACTGTACAGAGCACACCAATTACAATTTGTATTACCGTCACTTTCATGTTCCGTAGTTTTTTTCAGTTCTCTGGCAAGGTCAAGGTACTTATCAGTCTTTTTGCTTTCTTTCAATTTTACTCGGTGGTCTACAGTGATAGCAAAGTCCACTAATCAGCAGGTTCTCTTTTTCTATTGACTATCACAAGGTCTGGTCTTCTGACCGAGATTAGGTGATCCGTTTGTATCTCCGAAATCCCAAAGAAGTTTATGCGTCTCATTCTCTAGGGCGGATTCCGGTTTGTGCGTATTCCATTTGGTAGTATGATCAAATCTTAATTTCTTGCACAATTCACAGTGGATCACCATCCCCGCCCAGTCGTGTCTAGTCTTATACTCTTTTTGTGCTAGTTTGCTGTATTCGCTTATTATGTGATTAATCGTTTCGTCTCTATCATCACATAACCTACATTTGCTATTTTGTTGCGTCTTATAGTAACATATTGACCCTCGGCCGAGCTGTCAAATAAGAAATGCACCTGTGTAAATAACAGGTACATCTGGTCGAAGATATCAGGGTATAACCTTGACTATGGACGGGTTGAATTGGGTGCAGATGTGACGCCCACAAGAAGCAGGTGGATGTCAAACAATGATATAAACCGGTGCGACAGGAAGCTCAGTGAGTTGGAGTCAGTTAGTTGGAGATAAGATGCTGTAGAGAGAACCAGCACCCAGCAGATGGCTATGGGCCCTCAGGACCCCCGATTGAGCAGCCCGGCAGAACGAGAAAGAAGTGCTGCTAAAGAAAAGGGAACTGGGGGTCAATATGTTGCAGTTTGGAGGTGCCTGTGGTGTAATGGTTATCGTCGTAGGAAATGGACACGGTGACACGAGTTCAAATCCTGGAAGAGACTGATTGCATTTCACAGAGCACTAACACCCTTGGGAAAGGTATGAATCCAATTATTCTCCCTCCAGCTATGGGTAAAATAGTAAGGCAGACTAGGTTCTTCAGCCTTGGTGAGGCAACTAGTCTAGGAGAAGGAATACTCTGAATTCAAACCTGTTAAACTCCGCTTAAAAATTGACCTTGTGTCATATCCTACCCGAGCGGAGGGGTTGGTAAATATGATATGTTGCAGTTTGTTCAGTCTCCAACTCCCCTCTCACACATAACCCTTTCGTAACCCTTTCGAATAAAGTGTGAGAGGTATATTTTTTCTAAAGAAGTGTGTTCATTCGTCATTATTGTGTTGACTATGTTTCTTGCTTTTATACAATTTGTCCTTACGGTGTCATTTTTGTGCTGCTCTTAGAAGTGGTTCAGTTTCACTCTTACGGTTTTCTTTTTCATTGCTCTGTCCAAGTTTTCTCGTATGATACTTCGCTTGTTTGTCCCTCAAAATTTCCATGCAGTTGTTTTTTTTTTCCTATTTTTTGTTTTCTAGTTTAATTTTGTCCTGTTGATCTTCATTTTGTCTGTATCATTTCTAGACGTTGAAACCAGTCTTCCTCAGCGCTTTTTTTATGTAGTCTTCGAGTCGTTATATATATATTATTATTATTACCATTATTATTATCACCAAACTATAAAACATTGAAACTCAGTAATCAAAAATATGATTACTTATTTATAATACATTATTAGGTGTTATTTATGACCAAACATTACATCATCAAAACCCTGTAACAAAAAATAAAATTACATACATATATATAAGTGGTATACATATTTTGAGGATTACTACATGTTCCTATTTTTCGTTACAGAGTTTCAAAATTGGGAAGTTTGATGATTAATCATACCTAATAATATCCGTTTCGATTGCATAAGGTTTCACTAGAAATTATAAAATCCTAGAATCTTCATAAGAAAATTAACTTTTTATATTAAAAAATTGTTAGGGGGTTTACTTATTTATGAAAGATACTGTTGACTGTTGAGAGTTTCTTGGGAACGTTTGCCGGTCGCTGTACACGACTTGATGTCTTGTGCGGTCAAAATCTCAAGTGAGTAAATATCGTGACTGAATGAATTGTGTAATTCATGAATTTTTTAGTGTCCGTTCGACAAGTTCATTGCATTTTAAAATGATTAAGGAGTAGTCACATTAAAACAGATTATTATTCTAACTCGGTTATGAGTCAGTAATTAAAATAAAGACGATGGAAAATTGAAAAATAAAGATTTTGAACGAATTTATTTAATTAATTGTATGTTTTTATAGCTTACCAGCAATGATAAAAAGTAATAAATAAGAAATAAAAAAAAGCTTGAGATTGAAGCTGGTTTCTCTCTGTAACAACAGTTTTAGCGTTTCACAGTTATGAATATTATATCGAGAACATGGACGGAGAGAATTTTAAGTGTATTGTTCTTATAAAAAATCTTGCTGTCCCTTTTGGGTGGGGGTGGGGGGTTACGTACAAATTTACATTCAGAGTGTGATTAAAGAGTATTTTCACTGAATCTTAAATTTAAATGAAAACGTACGCACAACTGAGCCACTTATGAAATAAAGTGATAATGTCTAAATGTCTAGTCTGCCGTCTAGACTTTGTTTATATGAGTCAGTTCCAATTGTCGATACTTTTTGATCATCAGTTTTTAGGGAAACACTGGAATAATTAAACACAGTACTCTTCATACCAACTCGATATAATTCATTGCGATTTTTTCGTTTCCAAAACTAGAAATTTATCTTCAAGTCTAAGATGTGAGGATATGTAAACCAAAAGGAATACGATGGTGCAGCTTCACACCACGTCAAAAGAATAGTTTCAGAGATGCTTCAAACAATGATAAACTCACAGGAATAAGTATATTAAAGGCTAAGAGGACATTTCCGTTTCATTCAGTGTTAATGTCTGTCTTGTTGAATACAGCTTTAATTTTGACATTTTTTGAACACACCTCATATGCAATGCTCAAATATGTTGTAATCTATTGATTATCGGCGACGTTCTGTGTTTTTGAGAGCTATGGGTCGGATTTTCCTCTACTTTGCGTTTTAAAGCATCTTGATCGACAAATAATGATTTGTTTCAAGGAACAAGTCGTAATTTATTGTTATTTCCATTTCCTAAATTCATAAAGCACCTTTAACAGCTTTGAGGCACAATTTAACATAATGCATTGGAAATGAAGATAACATCGATAACTGTATCCATCATTATAAAAAATGAAACGAAAATCATTGTTAAATTGTATTGATTATAATATCATATTAATGATAATATTAAATATATAATATAAAACACAGGTGTAGAGTTCTGTGCATACAACAAGAAAGAAAGAAAGAAAGAAAGAAAGAAAGAAAGAACGGAAGGTGAGATCTCTGCCGTTTTTGTTGTAATCTTTAAAGAAAGAAAGAAAAAACAGATCATGTGATTTGTCGCTGACCACATCGAACGCAAAAAGAAAAGAAAGCAGACAAATTGCCAAGTCAGCAGTCGTAACAGCTGGCTGACTTGAGAACTAAAAAGAAAGAAAGAAAGAAAGGAAGAAAGATGAGATCTCTGCCGTTTTTGTTGTAATCTTTAAAGAAAGAAAGAAAGAAAGAAAGAAAGAAAGAAAGAATCGTGATTTGTAGCTTGCCACATTGAAAGAGAAAAGAAAAGAAAGCAGACAAGTTGTCAAGTCAGCAGTGGTAATAAGATTCAACTGTCATTATTTGACGGGGGTATTGTTGTAATCATACACTCAAAGAGAGCGCAGGATCGTCTCGTGAGTGATGTTCTTGGGGTCCTTACAAGTTTCGGGTCTTCCAACATCATACTTGCTCTCCCAAACGACCCTACCGAAACTATTGTTCCGGCAGATGATCCTGCAGTAAAAAGTTCCACAAGTACACGATACAGCATATTACACACCGGAAAAAGTCAAAATGCTACTGCTATTGAGATTTAAACTGGAAGTGGCCAATATGTCACTTCCCTCCCAGTCGCGACGAGTTAAAAAGGTAAACAATCACTTGCTCGTCTTTTCCTCCTGGATCTTCAAGGAGTATACTCACACGTACTGAGCAAGGTTCGGTTCAAGATAACAGGTAAACAAATTCCTACTCGGTCGGTAATATATATATATATATACAAACGCGCAAACTAAGTCTTTACAAAAAAAATTAATGAAAATAAATAAATAAAAACTTAAAAATATAAAATATACTCTTCCAGACTGTCGTAGTAAAACATTGGCATCAATAATTCTACGAGCAGATATAATCTTCTTAAAGGAAAACAAATCTTGATACTGCAAGCTATGGGAAAAGTTTTTTTTCCTCAATTTTCTCCCCTTTTTCGCCCGCTTCCCCTTACCATTTTTTCTTTGGTTTTTAAAAGAATCTTTGCACAAATAATGACATATTCAGTTATATACATATATATATATGTGTACCTTGGGTAATGTTACATAGCCATACATGAATACGTGAAATAGACATATTCATACCGGGATGCATAACGTTCATAATGTTCATAACGCACATATATAGATAACATCGGAATCCCGAAACACAAAAAAACACTTACGACTTCTTAGTTCAGGTACGAAACTTTTTATTACCTTTGAGTTTAAAGGTTTTTCGGCATAAGGAGAGAGATACACCTGACTTTTCCATCTGCCCCAAACCACATGCGCACCCGCCACAAGGTCACGGCGAGCTCCGAAAGTCAACCGTCTTCTTCCGACGCTAGAACTCAATTAACTGACTTTTCTCAAATCCCCAAAATCCTCCGCGCACGCTTCCGGTGCATGACGTCATTCGCACTCCCTAGTCCCGTTTCCTATCTGGGGTTTCTATTGAGACATCTCTGAATGACACGTCCGCTCCACCTGCGCTCATGTTTGCACCTAACTAACCCACGCACTGAGCCAAAAGGTTCTCAGCCGAACTAAACCCAAAGGCAAGATATATAAAACGAAATCCCTCCGCCATTATATTAAAGTAAAGTCCTTTCTTTGTTTTCTCTCTTTTTTTATTTACCCTCCACTTCATTTTCTTTTCTCTTCCAAACTCTCTCTATTTTACCATATAGCACCTCAACACTCGTTAGTCGCTGTTGTGCTTCATGGATCTGATCTTTGAATTCATAAACATCCCGACGCTTCTGAATCGCTCTGATGGATTTTCTTTTTTTTTTTTTTTTCTCCTAGTCGACTCAGAATTCTGCATAAAGATCTTCCTGTGAAACTCCGGCAGCCAACTTCTATCAGATAACATGCTGTCCACCATTTGTTGGATTTGCATTGTTCTACAAGCTCCTGATACTTTTCAAGCTTTCTTTCGCAGGCCACTTCGATATTTTCCTTCCACGGGACCGTCAGTTCTATCAGCATAATCTGCCTTGTTTCTATTGACCAGAGAATTATATCCAGACGCAGGGTAGTTGTTGCGATCTGCTCCAGAACTCTCAATTGTTTCCCAATATCTACTCTAAACTGCCAATCTCAGTTGGTATATAGCAGGCAAGAGTTAATTTAACACCCTAAAGTTGGGGAGGGGCATTCACCGGTTTTGACGAAGTAGATTGGCTTCGCCTCCGGCCGGAATTCACTCACACTGATTGCAGCGCCCACTGTATCGCCTACCGTCCTTGGTACCTGGTCGTGTTTCCAACGACATCTTCCATCACCTAGTGCCCTAGGGCAGGCACTCATAATGTCTTAGTGTGCCTTTTCTGGCACAAAGAGAACTCGATGGTATTCCGCTCTTTCCCCAAGTAAATAAGTTCGCTAGACTCGGCAGTACATAAAACACGGATTGCACTAGAAAATTTAACTGACTAGCGTCGGCGTACTAAATCTCTAACCATCTTATTCTCCTCTTCATGAAATTTTCCCATGGCGTCCTGCCGGGATAGTCCCACCATCTTGCCTCTTCTTTCTTCCTCAACGCTAGCACGGACCTCTTTCTGGATTAGATTTCGTCTGTTTCCCCTTGGCTTTGTGAATTTGGATACAAGGGAAGTAGCCCAGGCCAGCTAGACATATTGCCACCGTCGCCACGAAAGCCTTCGGCTTAAATCGCTCCTCGGTCTAGTAATATTAATAATATGTATCAACCCAACCCCTCTGCACAAGCGGAATGTGACACAAGGTCAGTTTTAAGCAGAGTTTAACGGGATTGAATTCAGATTTTTCCTTCTGCTTGACTGTTTGCCATACCTAGGTTAAAGAGCCCCATCTACCCTACTATTTACCCATTGCTGGAGAAATAGTTGGATGCATGCCTTTCCCAAGGTTATTAGCGCTATGTGAAATGCAAACGGCTTTGTCCCAGATTTGAACTCGGCGCATCCATAATAATTATAATATGAATTGGTATTCTGGGTATTTGTGTGTCTGCATAGGCGCTAGTATCCGCGTATGTGTATATACTTTCGGGGTGGGGTGGGGTTCTTTTATTACTCTTATTCACCCTAAATAATCTATAATAGTCGCAACCATAGTCGAGGGCGACCAGAAGGCTCCCTTTTCAATAGCTACTACACCGAGGTGTAGGGGAGGGCGCTATTCCTTTCCCTGGATTGCTCCACTTTATTCTTGATACGTACCTTATATTGCTGAGTGTTAAACAAGGAGGTATCAAGTACCACTTTTGAGTCTTTGGAATGACTCGACCTGGGATTGAACCCAGATCTCCCGGACCATTGGCAAACACTCTACCCACTTGGCCAATCACCAATAATAGTTGACATATATTCTTTTCTCTACCTGTAATACTAATTTTTTTCTCTCTCCCTTTGTGCGGGTGTGTATCTGTGTGTATAGTTAAGTTCTGTTTAATGTGGGTTTGATTTTTCTATGAAGATTTTTTCTTTTATATGGAGTAATGTTTAGTCATGAGTTTGGTATATTGGCTTTATTTTAAATACATCATTTCTGCATTCGTACGGGTATTTTGAAACATAAAGTTTTCTGGTAACTTAATATTACTTTTATGTTGGGATATTCTGGTATCAAGAGTTTCTGTAGACCCTATGTGTACTTTTTTTACATTTGCCACATTTGATTACGTAGACCACCTTTTTTTAAATTGCAGCATAATTTTTATTTATTTATTATGAATATCGTTCTTGAGTTTTCGAAGGTATAGGAGTTTACTTCTATAATGCATACTCCACTTCTTTTATTTTTGCTTTTTGTTACTCCATGTTTTGTGTGTTCCCCAAATGTAGAAGAGGTGAGTATTTAAAAAAAATTGGGTGGTTTCTGGCTTTTAATGGTTTTTTGTGTCTTGTATTTCTTTGATTCTGTCATTGTTTTTAAGTCCTTCGAGATTTATTTTATCTTATTCATTATTTTATGAATAGTTGTGGGTTGTTTATACTGTAAGTTGAGACGTATGCTAAGGGTTCTTTGCTGCAATGTTTTTTGGGGGTTCGAAGTTCTTTTAATGATTTTTTTTTTTTGCTAATTCGAATCCTTTATTTATTAGTGTTGTTGGATGTCCACTCTGGTGGTGAGTTACGCGCAATTCTATTAGGCGAGTTTTTCTGAGGTTTTTAGTAGTAATAGTCTTCGCCAATGGCCCTAGAGACCGAAGTTCAATCCCAGGTCAAGTCATACCAAATACTAAAAAAATAGTACTTGATGGCTCCTTGCTTAACACTCTGCATTATTATATTTACCAACCCCACCGCTCGGGTAGGATATGACACAAGGTCAATTTTTAAGCGGAGTTTATCAGGTTTGAATTCAGAGTTTTCCTTCTCCTACACTAGTTGCCTCACCAAGGCTGAAGAACCTACCTACTGCCCTACTATTGACCCATACCTAGAGGGAGAATAATTGGATTCATAACTTTCCCAAGGGTATTAGTGCTCTGTGAAATGCAATCAGCCTCGTCCAGGTTTTGAACTTGTGTTGCCGTGTCCATTTCCTACGACGATAACCATTACACCACGGGCACCTCCTGCATTATAAGGTAGAGCGATCCAGAAAAAGAAGTAGCAACCTCTCATAGACCTCGTTGTAGTAGCTAATGAAAAGAGAGTCTTTGAGTTGCCCTTGACTACGGTCACCAATTTACTTATGGCGCATATTCTATATGCAAGAGTGTAAGGGATGGATTTTATGCAGTTTTAGGGTTGGTGACTTTTTATTTGTTGGTATTGTTGGGTATGTGTGTGTTTGTGGTAACTGTCTATGATAATTTGGCCATTTTCGTTTTTGATGAAGATGTCTAAAAATGGTAGTTCTTTAATGTTGTGTTCCATTGAGTATTTTATTCTGGGGGTGTAGGTTTTGGAGTAAGTTGTGTAAATCGTTAATAATTCCAGAATATGAAGCAAAGTACAGAAATATACCCCATGAATTTATAAAGATTCAAAACCCACATTAAACGGAACTTAACTATACACACACAGATATAGACGCACACACAGAGGGAGAGAAAAAAAAATCAGTTGTCAGTTGAAATTTACGGCACACCAACTATCACAGATCATTTATGGGAAAGTAAGATAAAGGAAAAAACATTTCCCCAACACACACGTGCGCGTACACACGTAATCCCCCCCCGGGGGTAGGAGGGAGATTAATAAAATTTATGGCATATCAGTTATCATAGATTATGTAGGGCGAAGAAGAAGAATAAAAGAAAAAAAACAAAAACAAAAAAAAACGAAAGTGTATATATACATGATCACTAGAGCCCACGCAGACACACAAACACACAGAATTCACTCTAGCACAAAGAAAAAGAAAAAAAAGAGAAAAAGAGAAACATCTGCAGAGACGAAAATTCGTCACGGATAATCAACACGATTTGAAAATTCTCAAACAAAAATCCTGGAATTAAAAAGAACCACAACCTTATTAAAACAATCGCTACTATATAAATCAAAGAGAAAATCATCATCAACTATAATAATTTCCTAAAGAAAGTGTGAAATACAAGAATAACATGTTAAAGAAAGATAAATAACTTTAAAAATAAATCCCCCAGTGGGCCTATTCAACTTAAAGTATATATATAGATATAGGGCAGAGTAGGTTCTTCAGCCTAGGTGAGGCAACTAGTCTAGGAGAAGGAAAACTCTGAATTCAAACCTGTTAAACTCCGCTTAAAAATTGACCTTGTGTCATATCCGGCCCGAGTGGAGGGGTTGGGTAAATATGTATATATAGATATACGGATTCAAATATGTATTACATATATATATATATTTCATGTTAACGCCAATCACATTCTTGAAGGAGGAACGGTTTGGTTTGATTTCTTTTTATTAATGGCATATCAACCGTTCTGTGTTATTTAATGCCAAAGCCACCCTTGTAGAAGAAAAGCGGTGATACTATTTAACCCAAAGATAGGTGGATTAGGGGGTTCGTATTTTTCTCAAGAATATTAGCCGGAAAATGAACATAATAGCGCGACTGGAGTATGAACACGTTTACTTCTAGGCTCCAAATCAGCACTTTCGTCACTACACCAAGCCGACTCCCCTGAAAGAGAGAGAGAGCGACAGAGAGAGAGAGAGAGGGGAAGAGGGAGGGAGGGAGGGAGGGAGAAAAAGAGGACACAGATGGGATTGAAAATGGGAAGGAATCTTACACATGTCGGGAAAATTCTTTCATTTTTTTAAATCTGTGGTTTCATTTGTACTGATTTTGTCACCTACGCATTTTCACTGTTCGTCCACGTCTTCCGGAATTACATCACACGATTTTGCCTCTTAAACGTTTGCGCTTCCGGTCATTTGTGTTTTATTTCACATTTCACAGCTTCGAGTTCATCAGGGTCATAATTCTTCGTGCCATTTAGTGCTGCTTTCTTTTCTCTGTACGTCAGAGATATAATGAGAAGAGAAAGAAAAGGTGGGTTTGAAAGAGAGGAAAAGGAGAATTTAAATCGTTAATATGCGTGAAAAGGAATGAATTCAGTCATTGTTTTTTACGGGTTACTTTGTTTGGATATAACAACAAGATTACTGTAAAGATATTACAACTTTCTGTCGGCGGGGGCAGTAGAAACCAACCCCACCCCACAATGAGTGTCCTGGATAAGACACTAAACAATCTGATGGTGAGTCTCCAGTCCTGAAGCTTTGGATTATGAATTCCTTCATTGCCATTACTTCTAGGTCCGCTCAGACCCGGAGCGGTAGTACCCGTTAGGGCTCAATCGATGGGTCAACGAGAACTGTTCAATCATTTACTTTGTATTACCTTTATTATTACTAACTTGGAGATATTTTACGGTCTGGAAACAAATGATGAATATCAAATAGAATTATTAGTGATTGATAGGAATATGTGAATCCTTCAATAGGTTTCCAGACTTTTTTATACAGGCATTTAAAATTGTCGTAGACTCTTGAAAATTCAGTATGTTATTGCTATACATCTTATGAGATGACTGACCAATTTTCATGATTTTAGGTTCAAATGAACAGCTACAGCAGCAATTGGAATACACTTTACTAAAGCCTTATTGTCACAGCTGGTGAATTTCAAAAATGCAATCTGACTCTTTAGAAAATAGGTAGAAGATAGACAATATCGATCACCATAGCTGACAATAAAAGGAGTGAGCAAAAGGAAAAGCCCCTTGAGAGCAAAACTAAAAGCTATGAGCCAAGAAGAAAGAATACAGAAGTGGAAAGAACATTTAAGGAATATGATCAGAAATCCTCCTAAAATCACAGGTAAATGTACCTAAAAAATTATTAATAGCCAACTAAAAATCAAAGTAAGACGGTTTGCCGAGGAATAACTTAATGCAATACTGAAAAAAGTAAAAGCAGAAAAGCTACAGGCCTCTACGAAATATCTTCTGAACTATGGAGGACAAGACAATTTGACAATATACTTCTCCGATAATACAACAATAAACAAAATCCAACAGAAAAGACAAAGATAGACAAACTCGGGATCACTAAGAACCATCGAGGCATAACTCTTACGTTTATTGCTGCTAAGGTCTTTAATGCCCTGTTTACCAATCGTATCCGACCCGAAATCGAAAAATTTCTTAGGAAAAATCAGAACGGTTTTCAGATAAATCGATCCATAACTCCACTGATTCTGACTATCCGCCGAATCACCGAAAGAATACGTGCAAAGAATCTCGAAGCAACTCTATTGTTCGTAGATTTCTTTAAGCCATTTAATTCCACAGGCCGAGGAAAGATGGAACAAATACTCTTTATATATAGTCTTACCTAGTAGGTTATTTGCATTGAAGAAGTAATCAACAAGCGAGGTTCAAAATTATGTTCAAATTCATTTCCTTAGCAAAAGCTATGTTTGGTTACTTTTTTGGCATATGAACTTTCCTGGGTTATTTAATGCCAAAGCCGTCCTCGTAGCAGAACAGTAGTGGTACTATTTAACCCATTGCCAGAAATAGAGAGGATAGAAAAAGCATTAAAAAAACAATATCATAAATATTAGAAACCTATGAAGATCGATTGTTTAGTTTTGTTTCGTTTATTTGTTTAATGGCATATCAACCTTCTTAGGTTATTTGATGCCAAATAGAATGTAGAAGAATAGTAGAGGTTATATTTAACACCTAGCTGGAGAGATAAGGAAGTCCATACTTTTCCAAGGATAGTAATCCGAAAGTGAACACAATAGCACGACTTGAGTTCGAACTCGCTTATTATGATGTCGTCGTCCTGAACATTAGCCACTACACCATGGGGACCCACTCACTAAGGCTTGTTGGATCCTAAAGGCAAGGTTTATAAAATAATACAGGAAGGGCAACAATGATAGAAAAGGTATTATAGAGTGACAACAAAGGTGAAATATGAACTAACACTTAGTAAATCGCTTCTTAAGCCTTGACTTAAAATATCCATGTGTACCATAACCAGATACGGATATGCGAAATGGACATATAATGTTCATATATATATATACATAGTAAGTAACTTCTTAAGCCTTGACTTAAAATATCCATGTGTACCATAGCCAGATACGGATATGCGAAATGGACATATAATGTTCATATATATATATACATAGAACATAGGAATCTCGAAACACGAAAAACACTTACGACTTCTTAGTTCAGGTACGAAACTTTTTATTACCTTTGAGTTTAAAGGTTCTTCGACATAAGGAGAGAGATACACATTCTTTCTATTCTGCCCACCCCAACACGTGTGGCACCCGCCACAAAGGCCACTGGCCTGGCTTCGGCGAGCAAGCGAAAGCCAACCGTCTTCTCCCGAGGCAGGACTCAACTTTACTAACTGACTTTTTCAAAATCTCCAAATCCTCCGCGCGCTTCCGGTGCGTGACGTCATTCGCACTTGCTAGCTCCACTTCCCATCTGGGCTATTGTGACATCTCTGAGTAACACGTCCGCTCCGCGCACGCGCGCGTGAACACCTGTGTTAATGTTGCACCTAAGTAACCCATGCACTGAGCCGAAAGGTTCTCAGCCTAACTAAACCCAAAGGCATAAAACGAAATCCCTCGGCCATTATATTACTGAAGATCGTAGATGGTAGGAAAACATTCAGTGCAGATGTTCCATGAAAATAACAGTTGGAATGAAACAAGCGTCCGGTGTTCAAAAGATCACGAAAGAATCGATGCTATTCGCTAGAGACAACAAAACGAGTTCTTACCGGAAACTCTTGAATAGATAAAACCATTGAACATCTTCTATAAAATTCGTGAAATGCGCGGGAAAAATCGGCTACATTCCAGCAATGGGAAAATATCTATAGTGACGAGAAACATCCGCTTCTCCCACAAGGGTATACAACCGGTTCTGCACCCCATCAAAAGTAAACAAAAAAAAGCTGAGATGAACCTGTCCAGATATGAGAACAATAAACAATCATAAAGATAAAGAAAAAGGAATTGAAACCTTTAAAAATATACATTTCTCCTCATGATATTTGTTTGCGCTTTTTGAACTTTCAGTGGGAAGAAGAGTAATGATTTGGTCCTGATATTTTCTGTATGATATGCGTGTGAAAAATCTCTTTTTTCTGTCTTTTTTCTTGTACTGATTAGTTTTAAATGAAAAAGTTTAATATTTACTTTTGTCTGACTTTTTTTTAGTATTGTTTGGTTTTAAGTTTTAAAAAATTCAGTCTGCAATTCTTGTTGGAAAGAACATTTAATTTTCGGTGAAATAGTTGTAGTACTTTTCTTAGAATTTTTCCGAATACTATTTTTTATAGTCGTTTAGTAGATTACCCTTTGAAAGAAAAAATTCTACAATTATTACAAGAAAAAAGGAAAAAATATCAATGAGGAAGATGTTTTTAAAATTGTATATTGTTATGTTCTCTTATCCGATAATTTCTATCTTTGAATTCAAAGTCATCATCCTAGACTGATTGCTCACCAAGGCTAGAGAACCCAGTCCGTTGTACTATTTTAGCCATCGCTTGGTAAAATAATAAATAATCAAATATACAATTTTCAAATTTCAATGGATTTAAAAAATCTAAATCAGTCAATATATTTCTCCCGTTCGAGAGAAAAATACTACAGTTTCTACAAGAAAATGAAATAAAAATTTATGAGGAAAAATTCTTTTTTTATTTGTAGATCGTAATATTCCATTATTTGACAATTTTTAAGGTTCTTTATCATACAAGAGTCATTCAATAAATGGAGTGAATTATACCTAAGGAGTTTGCAATAGGAAACACTGTTTACGGCTGCACCTTTTTCAAGGAAATCAATAATGATAGGTCTTTCCATGTCTTAAAAGACAGTCTTTATTGACGGCTGCCCCCAGAGCTATTTCTTTACCGGAGAGTCAACATATTTCCACTCGATAGACTGTCTTTTTGACTCAGGCTCATAGTAGCAAGCCCATAGTTAGACAATTTGTAAACATTTTTTTATTAAAACGTGCTCATCCGTATATATCACACGTTCTTCTGTAAATTTCACATGGTTTGCACTTCTCAGCCTGCAAAAATGTCGTGACAGACCTCTGTTCAAGCCTGATACACACTCTTTGATTTGCCGCCCTTTCGAATTGCATCAAAACAAATATTTTTGCGTAATCAAAATAATTTTTACAATGAAACTATACCAAACGATTCAAAATTCACATTTATGGAAAAGATTCAGGGAAAAAAAAGATATTTTGCTTTTTCAAAAATATTCCCCTTATTTATTCAATGACCCTTGTATATACATCATTTCTTTTTTCTGAATAAAGCTAATGTGTGTTGTGTTAGAGACAAAACAGTTAATCACATAGGAAGAGAATGTAGTAACCAACACTAAAAGGAATGAAGAACAATAGTGGACCAGATAACTGCAAAATTTCAGGAGAATCTTTCATTTCTGTAAACAAGCATCAAAATTGGCATAAATACTCCTTGGGGATTGCTTTTTTGATAAAACCCGTCAGCCATCTAAAAATTTTGGGTGACGGCCATTTTCTTAGATGGCCACCATCGAATATACAGAAATCAATAAAATCGCAGACTTGTCCTGTTTGAATAATCTTGGTGTCAAATCATATATTTTTCACGATGTAGAATCCAAATTTGGAACTACATACCTTCTCACTAGCTTCTTTGTGCCATAATATCATTCTCGGAATCATAATTGGGATGACAACTACCCGTATCATTGGCACGATCAGTCCCATATAATATTTGATATACATGTAAGCAGTAAGCCTATACTTTTTTTTACCACATATTGTCTTGCTGCCTGGATGAGTATAATATAACATATCTAAACCTCGCATCTGCAGCTGCACAGTGCCGTGCAGGTCATACCAAAGCAGTAGCATATGCATCGGCCACAGCATCTCGACTTGCATCTACACTTGGTCAGCTACTGGTAACTCTCTGCAATGGGTGGGAACTCTGTCAAGACAATATACCTGAGATAACCTATCTTGATCCAGCCTCAGTTTGCAGGAGTCTGTCCTTCTGGTTGACGTATTGTTGACTGTCTCCAGGTGCCGCCAGTCTGGTAGGAAGCACGCTTCACATGCTGCTTTAGCGCTCTTCGAGTCGGAGGAATAACTTCATATACCCTCTGCTTCCGAGCAAACATGTCTAACCTCGTATCATCGACATCTTCAGCTGAGCTGGATCTGTCGTACATCATAAACATAAACTTCTCCAAGGTCTTCAAGTCTTCATCATCCACTAACGGTAGATACTGCCTTAGTTTACTGAAGATGCCGGAAGCTTCACCACAGACATCCCAGGTTTGCCAAGCAGATTTCTTCCCTTTTCTACGGAATGCTGAAACAACATCACACCCTATGAACACATAGAAGAAGAGCATCCCTTTACTCTTTTCTACAAGAGCACAACACAAGTCATGTACAGGAACATGCCTCAGGTTCTGTCCATGGCCATAGGCAAACCCAGAACAGCTGCATACCTAGCTCCTGAAGTTCCTGCAGAACACTGACTACAATGACGGCATGAGTCACTGGCTTTGACCCTAATGATTTTGCTACCTGCTTCTGTTGCATGCCTGGCATGCACAAAGATCCGCGTGTCAGCTTCTTCATGACTGCATGGTACCACTCTAGCCAGATTGATAGTGTGGTTGCTGACAGTATCATCTTCTTTGGTCACAATGACCACATTTGGTGTGGCAATACATGCAATCTTATCGGCCAGAAAGTTGAACAGCACGGTTTTATTGTCATTGTCTCTCGGGAAGTTTCGCCAGTTTGAAGAAATTTTGCCATCCCTAGTCACCTTGCGTCTCACTTCTCGTCTTTGCATTAATCTAGTTTCTACTTTAAGATTTGATGACCTGTGGACATTAAACACAATGTCTGTTCTCTTGTATTTGGAAGAGTATGCTTGCTTTTTTGAAAGGACATTGAGCACTGCATATTTTCAAACGTCTTTGAACTTCGTTGGGGCAAACTGTTCACCGACTCCGAACAATCAATGATAATGGTGTCAACGTCTGGCTCTGTCTAAGGCGTTGTAATTAGATTTTCAAGAATGGTAGTGAGGTTGGATTTCCGACAGGTGTGGGGATTTCAATCACCACTGAGAGCAGCAGGATGTGACTGGTTCTCATGACGGAATAACTCCTTCAAGTCATACTCTCAGCTATAGCATGATATGAACAGCTTGGAGAACAGTTAACAGTCTGCCGTCAGCAGTTTTTGCTTTGAAGAGTCAAAAGATGCTGGTAGCTGTTGGAAAAAGTCAACCCGGTTCTTCTTGATTGGTTCATAGATGGGGAATTCTTCAAACCCTTCCAGTCCTTTCATGAACTTCTGGAAACGGACCTTGTCATTACCAAAGTGTGTCTCAATGAGCTCAGCAGCGGTTTGATGAGCAATATGAAGGGAAAGAATGTCTCGACTCCCCTCCTAGTAAGCCAGTGAGAAAGTTCATGGTTCCAAATTTGGATTCTACAAAGTGAAAAATATATGAGTTGGCACCAAGTTCATTCAAATAGGACAAGTCTGTGCGATTTTATTGATTTCCGTATATTCGATGGTGGCCATCTTGAAAAATGGCGGCGTTCTTAAATTTTTAGAAGGCTAACGGGTTTTATCAAAAGAGCAATCCCCAAGGAGTATTTATACCAATTTTGATGCTTGTTTCCAGAAAAGAAAGATTATTATTGCTATCTGCTCCACTACAAGCACGATTGAGTGGGTAAGGTTATCCACTGATAATTGTGCAAGAAATTTCAACACACTAATAAATGGTAAATGCTTAGATTAAAATCTACCGCTGGAAAATGAAACGAATAAAATTCTCTGTGGCGTTGAGATACAAACGAATTACCCAATACAGGTAGAAAACCAGGTGTAGTTTTAATTAACAAGAAAAGAACCTGTCACTGAGCGGATTTTTCTGAGCCAGCAAACCACGAAGTAACGACGCAAGAAGAAGAAAATCTAAACAAATGCCTCACCAGAAAGTTGAAAAAGCTGTGGAACATGAAAGAGATAGTGATACTACTCAAAGTCAGAGGTCCTGGAATAATCGGTAAAAAACTGGAAAACAGAACTGAAGATTAGAAGGAGAATTGAGATTTGTGGAAAATCGACGAGGATACTTAGAACGATTCTGGGATGAAAAAATGATAAAACGATCAATCACATAATAAAAGAATGCAGGAAACTGACACAAAAAGAATACAATAATCAGCTCCAGTGGGTGGAAGAAGAGATCCACTGGGAATTGTGCAAGAAATTAAAGTTTGACTATACTAACAAACTGTATATGCACAAACCAGAATCTGTTCTCGAAAATTAGACCCATAAAATTCTCTGGGATTTGGAGATACAAACGGACCACCCAATTCCGGCCAGATGGTCAAACATTGAGTTAATCAACAAGAAAAAATAACTTGTCATCTAGGGGATTTTACTGACCCAGTGGACTACAAAATCGATGAAAACATAACCAAATACTTAGATCTTCCAAGAGAAGTGAAAAGGCTGTCGTACATGTAAGTGGCGGTGATACTAATTGTAAGTGCAGCCCTTGGAACGGCCCCCAAGGGCTTGGAAAAAAGATTCGGGGAAACTGGAGATTAGAGGAAGACTCGAAACCATCCTGACCTTAGCATCTTAAGTTGGTTAGTGAAATTATGTTTTATGGCATATCAACCATTTTAGGTTATTTAAAGCCAAATGCTCTTTATACATAATTTTGTTTGGTTGGGTTTTATGGCATATCAACCTTTGTAGGTTATTTAATGCCAAATTCGGTTTATACATATATATTAAATGTCTAGGATTTGGTTTGGTTGGGTTTTATGCTATAACAACCCTTCTGGGTTATTTACAGCCAAATTTTCTCTATACATATATATTAGATATATATGATTTGTAAACGCCTTTTGCTGATAACATTTTAAAACAAGCCTTAGTTCATTCTTTTACCACAGTTAAATGGTTTCAAGTATTTCTATCTGATACAAATAATTCTATTTACTATTAATCATTAGTTTGCACACAATTTAATGGATATATATAATTTGTAAGTAAATAGTTTGTAGGTAATTTCATTTTTAAATGAGTTAGAACTAATTTGTTTGTCCTCGAGTATTGCTATTGTTTCTACTTAGTTAAATGGTTTCAATTATTGCTATCTTGCTCTAATAATTTTATTCAATATCAATTATTTGTGTGCAGACAGTGAAGTGGTTGCAAGTATTGCTATTTAACACTAATTATTGGATTCCACGCTATTCATTCATTTGCAAAGAGTCAAATGCGTACAAGTATTGTTATAATTTACCAATAATTCAATTTAGGCGCACGGTTAAAGAGTTTTAAGTATTGTAATGTGTCACTAACAATTCAATTAAATATCAGCCATTTATTCGCACACTGTTAAGAGGTCAAACAGTTTTATTTCTAACATTGAATTTATCAAAGGTCATTCGTTTGTACACAGTTTAAATGTCAAACAATTCAATTTGACCCATAGATAGAACCCTATCCGGTGCTACCATTCCGTGCCAGAGTACCCTTGGAGCGATAGCAATGAAAGGCTACTTTACATTCCTCAAAGCTCCAGGATTGGAGACTAACCATTAGATTGCTTAGTACCATATTCAGGATACTAGTCGCAGGGAGTCTTCCCCCTCTGCAGAGAAGCAATCGGTGTATTCTAGAGCCACGGCCGACTAGTCTAAATATGTTAAGATCAGTATGAATAGTTAGAGACGTGGGGAGATAGATTTAAAAATACTTGAGTTGATAAATGAAACGTTTCACAAAATAGATAAGAGAATAAATGGTTTTGATTATTTCATATTTATCGTCTGCTGTGTTCGTTTTTATTTTTTTACTTTTGGATGAGAATCATTTTTTTTCTTTATTTGATTCATTCATTTTGACGTCATGCACAACCGACATTTTTTTGAAAAAAATCCTCATAAAACTCATCCCAAGGTTATCGACAATACTTTATAGGCCAAGGATTTTCAAATTGAAAACAATTGTCTCCCAGGAAAGGAATTTAATTCTACAGGGTGGAATTTTTGTAATATATATGAAGTCAGGAGTACGATAATGAACAAAAATTGCTAAATAACGATTAAACCTATTATTTATAAATGTAGATAATGTTTTTTCTTGATTTTTAATGATTTGATTTGGTTTGGTTTGGTTTTAGGGCATATCAACCATTGTAGGTTATTCAATGCCAAACCCGTTTATATATATATATATATATATTAAGTAAAGTAAAATTGGCGACCGTAGTCGAGGGCAACCAGAAGGCTCCTTTTTCAATAGCTACTACACCGAGGTGTAAGGGAGGCCTCAGCTCCTTTCCCTGGATTGCTCCGCTTTACCCTTGATACGTACCATATATTGCTGAGTGTTAAGCAATGAGGCATGAAGTACCATTTTTAAAGTCTTTGGTATAACTCGACCTGGGATTGAACCCAGATCTCCCGGACCATTAAACAGTTATATTTCGAATAATTCAGTTTAGCATAAGTACACAGTTTAGTTCTATTTGACTCATAGATTGGACCCTATCAGGTGCTACCACTCCGGGACAGAATAGACCTGAGAACGATGGCAATAAAGGGATACTTTACCTTCCCTAAAGCTCCAGAATTATTGGAGCCGCTCCATTAGATTGTTTAGTGTCATATCCAGGATACTCGATGGTAGAGTCTTACCCCTGTACAGAGATGCAGTCGGTGTATTCAGCAGCCCCCGCCGCCTGGGCCATTTTTTAATGAATTTTGAAGATTCTTGCATAGTCCCTGTCATAAATGAGGGTATTAGATATAAATTGACATTTCTTAATGACTATGGGTTCATGATATATATATATTCGTCATGTTGGCAAGTTGAGAACACGGTAGCATCCGTCGACTGATACTTTTTCAAATCACTCGAGTGCAAGAAAAACGGAAAGTAATAATCTGAAAGGGAGATTTAGGTAGAAGGAAAAAGAAACAGAAAAAGACAAAAATACAGGGAAACAGAGAAGGAGAAGGAGAAGGAGATTGATGTATAGAATGTTACAGTTAGAGAGGAATAAAGAAGAAAGTGAAAGAATCGAGAGAGAGAGAGAGAGAGAGAGACGGATAGACAGACAGACAGCAAAAGAGTGGAATTAACTAGCTATTTTCACTCTTTTTCTTCGGCTTAACTAAAAGGGGAGTGATGCTACTGGTTACCATAGCAACAGTATTTCTTAGTACTCTTTGGATAGATATTAACTGCATTTTTTATCCAACAAATTACAAAGATGCCTGCAATGGAAATTTACTAGATTACATTTTAAAATGGAGGAAGAAAAAAGAAAACCTATATGAGACGTAGGTGGGTGGGGGTAATGTGACGTGGACTCTGAGAAATACATATGTAGGCTGGGGTTAGTGTCTATTGTGTTGACATTCTTATTCTTTTATTCAAGACAAACCAGATAAAAAATCATTTTCCTTCTTCTGTCTTTTCCTTTTATGATATCGAGAATTTTTTTAAAAAATGTCTTATTGTAGATGTATTGGGTGTTTCAAAAAAGTTGATATCATTTGGTTATCTAATAACTTGAGCAATTCTCGTTCAAATAATCTCAACATTGTGAATAGAAACAACTCAAAGTTCTATGTTTAATAATTAAATGCCTTTCTTTTCAGTGAATGGCTTTTCTATACCTGATAAGAAAAACATTAAAAATGGTATTGCAAGTTGTTTCTACGTATGCTGTTAAAATGAGAGATAATTTGAAAGAAAATTGGACAAGTTAATAAATTAGGAAATTATGGGGATTTTTCTGAAAGACCCTTTACATTTCTAATGATATCAAGTTGTCTGAAACACCCTGTACATCTGTAATGATATCAAGTTGTCTGAAACACTTTGTACATCTCTAATGATATCAAGTTGTCTAAAACACCCTGTATATCTCTAATGAAATCAAGTTGTCTGAAACACCCTGTATATCTCTCATGATACCAAGTTGTCTGAAACATCCTGTATATCTCTAATGATATCTAGTTTTCTGAAATAGCTCTTACATCTCTAATGATATCAAGTTGTCTAAAACATCTTGTATATCTCTAATATCAACTTGTCTGAAACACCTTGTACCTTTCTAATGATATCAAGTTGTCTGAAACACCTTGTATATCTCCAAGTCGTCTGAAACATCTTGTACATCTCTAATGATATCAAGTTGTCTGAAAGACATTGTATATCTCTAATGATATTAAATTGTCTGAATCACCTTGCACATATCTAATGATATCAACTTGTCTGAAACACCTTGTACATCTCTTATGATATCAAGTTGTCGGAAACATCTTGTACACCACTAATGATATCAAGTTTTCTGAAACACCTTTTACTATTATATATGATTTTTTACCTGTGCTCATATTCAATTTTTTTAATCTAACCTTTTTAATTATCGGTTCCCATATTGTATTCATCTCTATACTTAGTCAACTCAGCAGCACAACAAATGCGCTGATTCTTTAAGGCGTCTAATCCTCCAATGTTCAGCTTTATCAATTATTTATATAAAAATATGTCTTTGTAGAAAGCGAATTCGAGTTTACGTTCGGACTAATACGCTTGAGAATGGTATGAACCCCCTTACCCCCGCCCCAGCTATGTTCTTCTACAAGGATGGCTCTGGCATTAAATAACCCAGGAGGGTTGATATGCCATTAAGCATAGAAACCAAAAAACTTTTTCATCATGCCCTGGGAATGACACTAAACTGCATCCGGTGTGAGGCTCAAGTGCTGGAGCCCTAGGGTGTATGGAGCCACCCCTTTATTGCCAGTACTCCCGAGTCCACCCTTTGACCCATAAGCGCGGTGCCTATTTAGGGTCCTATCTTTGGCTCAAATAGATCTATTTGAAAAATATTTGAATTAGATAGGAATAATTGATACCACCTGTGTGCAAACAAAAGATTATTATAAAATGGAGTTATTTTAATATTTACTGTATTAGATAAGACTACTTTAAACCACATCACTGTGTGCAAGCAGGTGATAAAAGACAAATAAAGTGCAAATTTTAAAAATGAAATAGATCATTGAAAATATAGTTCTAATTACAAGATGGACCGGGAGACCTGGGTTCAATCCCAGGTCGCGTCATACCAAAGACTTTAAAAATGGTACTTGATACCTCCTTGCTTAACACTCAGCAATATAAGGTACGTATCAAGGGTAAAGTGAAGCAATCCAGGGAAAGGAGTAGTGCTCTCCCCTATACCTCGGTGTAGTAGCTATTGAAAAGGGAGCCTTCGGGTCACCCTCAACTATAGTCGCCACCTTACTTCAAATTGATAAAATTTCGGTGTGGAGTAACCTATAAGGAGTTTATGTGCCCTTCATCCCCATCATCATGTCGTGCTGGTAGCATAGATATCCCTGACTCTCTCTCACCACTTTTCCCTATCGTTCATCGCCTCAGGCAGGTCTTCTGGACAGCATCCCGTATCCTCACATAGTTGCTGAATGTATGTTCGTGCTGGTCGTCCTGCTTTTGCACGGCCATGTGTAGGGGTCCATAAAAGTACATCACTTATGAGTTCATCCCTGCTTCTCCAGCAGTGTCCTGCATGTCTGGTTCGTCTATCGTGAATAGTTTTCGTGCTACTATTTACCAACCCCTCCGCTCGGGCAGGATATGACACAAGGTCAATTTTTTAGCGGAGTTTATCAGGTTTGAATTCAGAGTTTTCCTTCTCCTAGACGAGTTGCCTAACCAAGGCTGAAGAACCTAGTCTGTCCTACTATTTACCCATAGATGGAGGGAGAATAATTGGATTCATACCCTTCCCAAGGGTATTAGTGCTATGTGAAATGCAATCAGTCTCGTCCAGGATTTGAACTCGTGTCGCCGTGTCCATTTCGTGATAGGAGGCAGGTGGCCGTACAGTTGGTGTCTTGTGGGGTGTTGCCGCCAGGACTTGTTCACGATTGCACGCAGCATTCTTGTGTAATTGCCGTCTAGCTTCTTCTCCAGCCGTTTTGTTAGAGTCCATGTAGTGCATCCATATAGCAGCATCGATGCGACCGCTGGCTGGAAGAAACTGCGTTTCATTTTATCGGTTAGGTCTGATTTCCATATAATTATGTGCCCTTAAACAGATAAACCAAACCAAAATCTTTTACGATAAATCACCAAATGTCTTTTTTTTATTCATGTCTTATTCAGATGAATCAATAGATCTGTGAGCAAATTATTAGTATTAGATAGTAATACTTAGACCCATCGAACTACCGTGAATTGCAGTGTACAAGTCAACCTTTTAAGCTTGAAAAATCTCTACAAAATTAGGAGTCGACTTTTACGGCACGGCTAAAATCCAGACCATTACCACAAAGTGATCAACCAGTAGAACGGTGCCCGTAATGATCGATGTACAGCATTTATCATAATTCCAGCAGACTGCCACATAGTTAATCAACTTAAACTCGTTTTTGGTAAACATATTTAACGAATTAACACAAAAACTAATTTAAAATAATAAAACTGTTATACAAATTGATTATTGTATTAACACTAAATTACATTCCTTTTCCAACAGCTGATGCACTGACAGTAGACACTAGCCGGAACGTCACAACACTTAGACAGCCAGTCAAACAACTATGGTTTGTTGTTTATGCGTATGATTTCATGATAGCGCAATAGACTGTGAATTCATTTGAATATAAGCTCTGATGTTTAAGTGTTGCATGTTTCATTTATAGCTGATGTAATTTTGATTCAAAAGAAAAATTACGTACACCATTTACTGTTGGTTGGTTGGTTAGTTGGTTGTGTTTTATGGCATATCAACCATTGTAGCTTATTTAATGCCAAATCGATTTTTATACAAATAAACAGTTGTATTTTAAACAATTCAGTTTTGCATTAGTGTACAGTTTAATTGTCAAAAACATTTCTATTTCAAGCTATTCAGTTTAGTCAAACAGTTCTGATTAAAACAATTCTGTTTAGTATAAGAATAGTTTTTGTCCACACACAGTTAAATGTCAAAACAGTTCTATATAAAACAATTCAGTTTAGCATAAACATACAGTTTAGTTCTATTTGACCTATAGATAGGGCCCTATCAGGTGCTACCACTCTGGGCCCGAGTTGACCTGGGAGCGATGGCAATGAAGGGGTACTCAGCATTCCCAAAAGCAACAGCATTACTGGAGCTTCACTATCAGATTGTTTAGTGTCATAATCGGGACACTCGTTGTGGGGTGGGGGTAGTCTTACCTGTCTGCAGAGGTCCAGTCGGAGAATCCTACAGCTCCAGCTGACTGGGCAATTTACTGTTGGAGTAATGATTGCTTAATGAGACATAATGATAGTTTATTAAATCTACACAATGACATTATTGCTATACTTATATAGCACAACATCTTAAATAAAGGTTATAGGAATTTTATCGTATCGACGATTAAAACTTTGATTCTAAAATACTGCGATGTAATTTTGAAAGGATTTACTTATACACTTTTGTAAATTTAAACTTTTATTAATTTACATGGTTTTTCTACAGGTCCTCATAGTCTATCCTCATATAGGCCTTCTGGGTAAGTTTAGGCCTGCCAGGAGCCTACTACATGTTTAAAGATCGATCAATACAGCAGGTATGTATATTATACCTATAAAATATTAAGTGTTCGGGAATATGCAATTGAGCTTATTTGGTCTTTCTTTCCGTTTTGTTCTGTGTTAGTATATCACGGATATACTAAGGCGAATATTTGTCTTTGTTGAGTGGAGACTTGACTAAAGATCTTCCCAAACACGAAGTGTTATATTTTGACCTTCGACCCAGCCCCAAAAATGCTATTCCTAGGTGATACACCGGAAGGAAGTGACACATTCCAATGGCCAGTAACCGAAAGAGATCGCGTAGGCGGATTAAGGCTTATGATATGGGACAAGGTGAAGGTCTCATTGTGCCATTACATTCATGCACCGGAAGAGAGTAACCTCTGAACTGCATGACAGTTATTTCCGCTTGATGACGATTAAACATCCGATTCAAAGATCCAGTCGGCGATCATGTGGGCGTGGAGTTATTATTTAACTCAGTTGAGTTTGGGTCCCAGGGCAGTTGCCAGCAGACTTCCAAAGGGTTAGAGACGAGATGTGGTGGGGAAGGCCACACCCGACCGAGGGGGCACTCGGAACCCCCCCCCCCCCGATGCAGTCGCCAGCAGACTCCCAGAGGGTTAAAGACGAGATGTAGTAGGGAAGGCCACACCCGACCGAGGGGGACCTCGAAAACCCCCGATGGAGTTGCCAGCAGACTTCCAGACAGTAGAGACCAGATGTGGTAGGGAAGGCCACACCCGACCGAGGGGGCACTCGGAAAACCCCCGATGGAGTGGACCCCAACATCAGGAGAACAAGTCACAACGTGACGGTCATAACAGTGGGGTCAAAATATGAAGTTTATGTTTGGTCTCCAGCATCCTCTCACATGCAACCCTTCAACAACCCTTTCGAACCCTTGCAATAAAGAGAGAGGTGAATATGTTGCTAAAGAAGTCTTCTTGTGTCTTCCTTCCTGCATCTTAATTCTTCTTGCGTCCTTTATTCGTGCGTCTGTCGTTTATCATGCGTCTGTTATCATTGCGTCGGTATGTATCCAGTATATATATGTATGCAACAGAAGCGTTCCGATAAAACAAACAAACAAATAAAAACAAGAAATTGACAGAGACTCGAGAAAGTATAATGAATATATTGGCTGAATCATTGTGATGAAAACAAAATGAATACACCTGTCCAAATCATAAAAGAATATCATTTTGCTGCTAAAACGTTAAATTTTAAAAAATCGTATTTATCTAAACTTAGCTTGGTTCGACTCAGAGTTAACTGAGATAAGAAGATTGAGTTGCGCCTGTCTGCTTAAAACATCAGAATTCAAGTCTGGCAAAAGTTTACGATTTCTAATGCTGATTTTCAAGGAAGGCTTGCAGGTTTGAACTTTCCACTCTACAAACTGATGCAACACAAGCTTTCTTATCTATATTTGGTCTTGTGCCGCCAGTAAATATTTATGATGCACTTTCATAACGTGCAAAATATGCGTTATTTGTAAAAGCGTTTGGCGGAAAAATTTATTTGATGTCTTTATTTGTTTTGAAAGATATGTCAAATATGAAATGACAAAATGAGTAGGCAGATTAGAACTCACAGGATTTTGTAAAAAGATCCCTAAAAGTCTCACGCCATCTTCCACACGTTCAAAAATATTAAGTGTATGAATACTTTTTTCGTGAAGGGTATTTTTGCTTATTAAACAAATAAATAAATCGGTCCTTTGAAGTCGAAAAGTTTAAATATTCATGACAAAACAATTTCTTATATTGTCAAAATATATACATGTCATCGGGAAGAGAGTAGCGCATGCGCAATAAAGACATTTTATTTTTCTTTGTTCTCCTTTATTGTGTTATGAACATGAAATTGGCATTAAAAAATTTATGATGTTCATTTTTAGTAAATATTTACCGCCAATGTGAAAGAAAATGCCAGTCGATATTAATTACAATAACGACCAACAATGATTCATTTAAAAAACGAAAATAAAATATGGTATTAACACTACAAGTCTGTAAAAAAAAAACCAACAAATATGGCGGCGACGTCTCAGATTCGAAGTAAGTGTCTTTTGGCTTCTGCGATACCAGCTGTTTTCGTAGCTGAGTTAGTAAAACAGCTCGTATGGACAACTGGGGTCCCTCAAAGCAGAAAGGCACATGTATTCGAGTTTCACCGAGAGCTTATCTTTTATTATTGTCTCTAATATTCACTGATCCTTGCTGTTGTAAATTCACGATCCGAGTTTGTTGCGATAAAAAAAAGAAACTAAAGCCAAGAAATAATTAAAAATCAAAAGGGCAAAGAAACAGCAATATCAACCGAATTAACTTAAGGTTAGGAGATTTGGTTTAATGGGTCCCAAGCTTTGATGATGGTTATCTAATGCCTAATAGTGTTCACACACACACACACATATATATATATATATCATCATCATGTCGTGCCGCCAGCACGGATATCCCTGACCCTCTCTCGCCACTTCTCCCTATCACTCATCGCCTCCGGCAGGTCTTCAGGGTTACATCCTGTGTCCTCACATAGTTGCTGTATGTAAGTTCGAGCTGGTCGTCCTGCTTTTGCACGGCCATATGTGGGGGTCCATAGGAGTAAAATTATTTTAAGGGAATCGTTTGTAGATAACTTTATTTTTAAACGAGTTAGAGCTCATTTGTTTGCAGGCAGTTAAATGGTTTTAAGTATTGCTATTTATCGCTTGCACACAGTAAATTGTTTCTAGTATTGCTATTTAACACTAATAATTATATTCAATAATGATCATTTGTTTGCAGACATGGTTCCAAGTATTACGATTTATTGTTTGCCCACAGTTAAATGGCCTCAAGCACTGCTACCCAATTTTGAATATATTCATAGTATAATTTATTGTAATTTACCTGTGAAATACAATAAAAGTGAAAACAGAAAAATGGGGATTTTAAAGAAAGTTTGAAATGGAAAATTTGACATCAACATTTTCTATCAATTCATACATCCAATTTACAATGATACGCGAATTCATTTTGATTTTTAAAAAATAACAGCTTATCAGTTGCATTGTAGATAATTGATAAAAATCACACCCCCTGTTGTGTAGGAACCTTCCACCTCTCTTGAAAGTGAACAGTTCTGCTCGTGAATGAAGGCTTTAAGTAGAAGCCCATCAATTGACATACAGCAATTCGCTGAGCGAGTCTAACTTCTCACGCGACTTTTGTACCTCGATTTACCAGTCTAATAAACCTTTTTTATTGTTACATGTTATTTAGTGTTTGTCTTTGCAAACCCCAAATTAACATCATAACCCCCTCTCTCATTTTTAGTTTGTTGCATTTTTCCCCCAGGACGTAATGACCCTTTTGAATCTTTGAGTTTGGGACCCTGGTGTAGAACAATGAGATTTGGGCAGTTTGTAGATTTAATGCAGGGCTATCTTTTACTCTTGTATCGTTTAAATGTTTGTCATAGGACAATAAAAAAGTAAAAGGGGGAAAAAAAGAAATACAAAATTTTGAAATCTGTGACACAAACTTTGCAAAGAAAATTAACTGCTGAGCTTTTCGCCAGCATGTTATTTATATGAAGGTGCAGCGGGGACAATTTCTGCTCACTCCAAGAAAATGGCAAAGGTGGTAACCCGAATTCAAATCTTAGACGAGATTGTTTGTGTTTCATTTCACGCTAAT
>OY757925.1:78078314-78285998 GCA_963585895.1 Sepioteuthis lessoniana | reverse complement strand
TAATTGGGAAGACTGTGTTCTTTAGTGTTGATTAGGCAACCAATCAAGGAGAAGGAAAACTTGGAATTCTAGCTTTACTCCTCTTTAAGAATTTGTTTGTGACACTTTCTTTTTGTGGCGGAAGGGTAGGGAAAATAAATACTCTTAAACTAACCATGGCTGAGTGAAGTTTTGTAGATGTAAAGATTAAATCTTAGTTGTCTAAATTCAGAGACGAAGCTTGAATCATTAAGGGTTTTTGGACTATTGTCCTCATCTTTATCTTATTTACCAACCCCTCCGCTCGGACAGAATATGACACAAGGTCAATTTTTTAAGCGGTGTTTAACAGGTTTGAATTCAGAGTTGTCCTTCTCCTAGACTAGTTGCCTCACCAAGGCTGAAGAATCTAGTCTACCCTACTATTTATCCATAGCTGGAGGGAGAATAATTGGATTCATACCATTCCTAAGGGTATTAGTGCTTTGTGAAAAGCAATCAGTCTCGTCCAGGATTTGAATTCGTGTCGCCGTGTCCATTTCATGTTTATTGTTATTTCCACAACGTTTCGGCCGATATATTCTCCGGCCTTTGAAGAAGACAATAGTCCGAAAACCCTTAATGATAAAAGCGTCACCCGACAACACCGTCAGACCAGATCAAAGCAATCGCTTGCCGCCGACCAGATAACCTCCCGTCAGCCGGCTAGATATTCCATTCGCTTGTTTATCTTATTTGTTCAATAAACGAAGAAAACTAAATCTTCTTGTCAGTCTTATTTTCTTGCAACCACACGCTTGTATATAACAGCATATATGCCCCTTACTTTAAGGACAATATTATACTGCCCATCCCAGAGCTTGTGGCAGAAACAGAACCCAAGATCCTGTCCTTCATTGTGACAGACTAAAGGACCCGGAGACTAGCCGGGCTTAAAAAAGAAATTTTTGGAGAGCTCCTCAAGACAGCGGGAATCTCAGGCCAGTACTACTACTGTCGAAGCTTCGCCACCTGGGATGTCATGCTGCCCCCTGAGGAACTAGCAGTCAAATTGGCCGGGAGTAACGTTTCGACAAAATGTTTCCGGCTACAAACGGAATACCGGGGAAAGAGACGAATTAGAGTCATCGTGTGCAACGTCCCGGAACAGCTTAATGGGGATGTTCTCGTTGCCAACCTCAGTAAGTATGGCAGCGTGAAGAAGGTCATGCTAGTGAGGGCGACTAACGGGACAGCACACGGTGACTACATTCTCAAAGTATGATCGGAGAGAGAGAGTTTTCAGGTCATCCCACAAATCATTGCACACAAAGACCAGCAGATAAGGGTAGTAGTCGGGGGAAGGAGGCCACTCTGCTGGTCTTGTAAGCAATTAGGACACCTGGCAAGAGGCTGCCCGCAAGGCGCAGAAGCCAGCAACATCAACAACAACATCACCATCACCATCAACAACAACAATGAAAAGGCCGGCAATACCCTAGAACCTGGGAAACATTCAAACAACCTGATAGAAGAATGGACCTAGGTTACCAGGAAGACGAAAACAAACAATAAGACTACAATAACAACTACTCCTGAAATCCCGATCGGAGTCTGCCTAATTTTGCTTTGGTTCTCGATAGGGCGGGTTTCATATATTTTATATGAAAATTAATATGTAGTAAATTGGGGACACAGTATCGTAGATGGTGGAAGAATTGTACTCTTGTATCAGCACTGAAAAGTTTCGGGACTACTGTTTGTTTTGTACGATCGGATTTACAAAGAGTTGTACATACGATTTTTTAAATAAATACATATTTAAGAGAAAGTCTGAAAGTGTACGAAGGTCATTTCAATTTTCATGAGAGGGAAGTATGAAACCGTTTTAACAATAAAAGCTTACTTTATGCACACGGAAAATGTAACCAAAATTAAAGTTAATTCATTTTATTTAGTGTTCTTCTAAATCCTATAAACATCGTTGTATGGTTTAATTTAAGGAAAATGTTTTGAAAATATATTTTTATCGAAACAGAAAAGATTAAGTATTTCGAAGCTTTTAAACAGCCTTTTTTTGGTGTGGTGAAAAAATTCGGTGAACACCGAAAATGTGAGTTGCCTTTTTCTATTTTTGTTAATTATCAAATAAATATATCAAATAAAACGATCCCATATATGCCAGATAAAAAGTAAAGGACACAAAGGGATATATGAGTTACTATTCTAAGTTTTGATAATAAATATAGATTATGAAACTTAAATTTCAAAGTTATATATCCAAGTTGAACGAACCTAGCTAAAAAAAAAACAACGTCTAAAACTTCTACAATTACTTGAATAATGAATTTTTAATGAATAGTTAAATGAATTCAATTGTTTACAAACATTTTCTCTGATCTGAACCTGCAAGAAATTGTTAAATTCTAATCAATCAAAAGAATTATGAAATTTTAGATATTAAAAAAAAATATTTTAGCATTCATTTACTTTTCTCGTTTTTTCAAATTTTTTTCTATTTTTTTAGAAAATTGTGATTAATTCTAGATATTATCATCAAATTAATTTGTTTTTAAATTTTAGCTTAAAAAATTATTTATTCCTTGAAAAATGCTTGTTATTTTGTATAGCGCATATTACGATACGACAATAGCAAATAATATAATAAAAGTGTAAAACTAGTTTAAACCACATTCTCTACATTTTCTCATAAGCTAACACCACAATGAAAACTTTTAGGAATGCGTTAAATATATAATATACATATACATAAATAATTCAAAACAAGTAACACGAACAGTAGAATTTTAAAATAAATTGTATATATAATATAAATATTACTTGCATAACACGGAATGACGAGGTGGCCGAGTGGTTAAGGCGATGGACTGCTAATCCATTGGGGTCTCCCCGCGTGAGTTCGAATCTCATCCTCGTCGTATATGATTTTTATCCCCTTTTTTTCCTGAGGTACTAGTATTTTGATTCGTTTTTTTTGGTTCTCACTTTTTTTGATAAACCGAGGTGAGTGAATATTTTTTACTACCAAAATGAATGAGATTTCTTTCCATCAAAAATATAAACACGACGGTATTTTTTTTCGCGAAACTTGAAACCTTTAAGAAACAATAAAGAGAAAAAGAGTATGAAACGTTTCAAAATGGTTTTAATTTTTTATGTGAATATCTCTGCTGCTTTTAAAGAAGTTTTTAAAAAATATTCCACGTTCCAGAAAACGATCAAATGGATACCGAAAAAAAGGAAAGGAATCCTTTTCTTTGGATGAGGAATGGAAGATGCAAAAAAAAAAAAAAAAAAAAATGATTAAATTTATAAAAACTAACACCATCGTAAAATTGTGATCCTGTTTTTGAAAATATCGATCTTTATGGAGTCGGAGGCAATACTGACAAAAAATAGGAGAAAGAAAGAAAAATATAATAAAATTTAAAAATATAAGGATACAAAAAAAATAAATAATATAAATTTACATTTTTCCCATCATGCAAAGGATTTTGGTCATCTGACTCCTGGGTTCCAAATTTCTAGTCCAGGACATTTTTTTTCTTTCTTTCTTTCTTTATTCTTTTACCGCTAGCTTCTCTCGAAGAAGGACGTTTGTCTCCGCGGCTCCAAGAACCCGGAGATATCAAAGTAGCACGCAAGCATCCAAACTCGGTGATATTTTTTCAAAGAATATAAAATAAAACCGGTTCATGAAAGCGAGGAATGTATTGACTTATTTCGTAAATAGTTCTCATTTTATCCGCTCGTGGAACACACATGCAACCCCAATTTCACTACTACCAACTATCAAGATAATTCTAATCCTTGATTTATTAAATTACAAAGCTAATCAAAGAATTATCGTTGTAAAATGAATTTATTTTTAAAACAGTAACTGTACGGCCACTTACCTCCCATCTCACAAACCATCCATATAGGATGAGCAAGACATACTGGGCGTTGTTGGAGATGTAAGGACTCCTACACATGTATACATCAGTGTTGGCTGACCAGGAAAATTTTACATTCATCAGCTCTTCGGGCACTGGGTGTCGTCAAGAGAACTTATCGAAAACGATGGTTGATTGTGAAGGTTGGTGAGAGAAATTCAAAAAAGTTCGTTCTGTAAGCATGCCTTGATGATGATGATGATAATGGTGTTAAAAAGTTTAAGATATGCAAAATTAGTATCATATACAAAATTAGTATCATATGCAAAATTTACCGACTTAACCTGAGCTTGTATCACGTAGGTATGAAAAATAAGGTTGTGGAAGTTTACTTAGCGTCGACTATAGTAGTAAACTGAGATAGCAGTGAGTCTAAGATTAGTAACGGGTGGGGGTGGGGGAAGTAAAGTAGAAAAAAGGGTATTGAAACAAGGGAAGATGAGTAATTACTCTACTATTAACAGGCCCAGTCGGCTGGGGCTGCAGAATACACCGACTACATCTTTGCATAGTGGTAAGACTACCCCCACCACCACCACCAAACGAGTGTCCTGGATATGACACTAAACAATCTGATGGTGAGGCTCCCGTGATTCGGGAGCTTTAAGGAATGCGAAATATCTCTTCATTCCCATCGCTCCCAGGTCCGCTCTGATCCGGAGTAGACACACCTGACAGGGTCCTATCTATGAGTCAAATAGAAATAAACTGTGTACTTACGCTAAACTGTATTGTTTGAAATCATCATCATTCAACATCATGTCGCGCCGCCAGCGCGGATATCCTTGACCCTCTCTCGCCATTTCTCCCTATCATTCATCGCCTCCGGCAGGTCTTCAGGGTTACATCCCGTGTCCTCACATAGTTGCTGTATGTATGTTCGTGCTGGTCGTCCCACTCTTGCACATCCATATGTGGGGGTCCACAGGAGTACATCGCTTATGAGCTCGTCCTTGCTTCTCCAGCAGTGACCTGCGTGTCTGGTTCGTCGAACTTGTATAGTTTTCGTGATGGGGGGCAGGTGTCCGTATAGTTGGAGTCTCGTGGGGTGTTGTCGCCAGGACTTGTTTAATACTGCTCTCAACATTCTTGTGTAATTTCCGTCCAGCCTCCTCTCCAGCCGCTTCGTAAGCGTCCATGTGGTGCATCCATATAGCAGTATCGACACAACCGCTGCCTGGAAGAAACTGCGTTTCATTTTATCAGTTAGGTCCGACTTCCATATGATCGAGAGCCTATCCATAGCTGTCCATGCCTTCGTCAGTCGTGTGTCGATGTCTTTTTCGGTTGATGAGACGCTACTTCCTAGGTAGGTGAATTTGTCGACTAGTTTCAGAGAGGCTCCGTCTAGTGTGGCAATGTTGCCCGTTTGGTTGTAACACATATATTCAGTTTTGTTTGCATTGACATGGAGGCCAATGCCAGCTGCTGCTCGTTCCAGACTATGCAGTAGTGTCTCTGCTTGATTAGGCGTATTCGCTAGTATCGCCAAGTCATCAGCGTAGTCGGCGTCCGTGATTGTTTTTGCGGGGTACCTTTTGCTTCTTCTCTTAGTCAGCTCGAAGCCATTTTCTCTGATTTTGTCGATCGAAGTCCTAAGCACATAGTCTAGACAGATGATAAAGAGGTACGGGGCTAGTGTGTCTCCTTGTAGTACTCCTGCAACTATGTCGAAGTATTCCGTGTCTCCATCTGGTGAACGTACTTTCACTTTGGTGTTTCTGTAGAGAATCATTATCGCTGCTACTGTTTCTTTTGGTAGGCCGTATGCTAGTAGGATTTGCTCCATCTTCCCTCTGTGTATGGAATCGAAGGCCTTGGTAAAGTTGACAAATAGTAATGTCGCCTGTAAGTTTTTTGCCCGAACGCCTTCCAGGATTCTACGGATGGTTAGTATTTGTGAGGTTGTGGATGTATTTCTCCGGAAGCCATTTTGGTTTTTCCTAAGGATGTTGTCTATTTTGGGCTCTATGCGGTTTCGTAGTAGGGCATTGTAGATTTTGGCTGCTATGGATGTAAGTGTTATCCCTCGGTAGTTCTTGGCTAGTCCGAGGTCGCCTTTTTTAGGGAATGGAAGGATGCATCCCTTCGTCCATCTCTCTATCCTATTTTGACTATAGACTGCGTTGCATTGCCGGAGCAGTATATCGTCGAATTGTCTAGTCTTCCACACTTCTGGGGGGATCTCGTCTAGCCCTGCCGCTTTCCTATTTTTAATTCTTCTGAGAACTGGGTCGAGTTCTTCTTTGGTGAAAGGACCTAGTTTTACGTCTAATTGCTTGCTAATAATTCTGGTGATCGGTTCATCCGTTATTTCCGGTGGGTTTCCTAGTAGATTTTTGAAATGCTGTTCCCACAGTTTTACTCTTTCTTGTTGGCTTGCAGTTGGCATTAAATAACCTACAAGGGTTAATATACCATAAAACCAAACCAAATCAAATCTTCCATTAACATGCAAAAAAAAAGGCGACGACTATATTTCTTGAGACAAAACAACTTTTTTCCTACTATAACAAATTCATTCCCAAAGATATAAATTTTACAAAACAATTTTATGACCTCATTGCATATATTTCGCTATGAAGTTAGAGTTATGTACTCAACTCTTACTTAAACACAAACAAAAATAAACATAAAATAAAAATGATACAATAGAGTGAAAAAAAAACACAAAATAAAGTATGTGTAGAGTAAATTTGGAACAAGTAAAAGACTTACTCACCGTTGGACCGTAACGCGCAAGAAGTAATATGAAACAGTTCCTCAACGAAATAGCCATGTTTGGTATTCGAATTCAAAGTTCTTTTTATTTTTATTTTCGGCTTCGTTTCAAATTACAGACAGACCCTCACCGGACAGGAAAAACACTCTTCAATCTGGTGTTAATATTTCCTTCTCTTCGTGGGTTGTTTTGACAATTCTGTTGGCTGGTCGTCAGAGGAATTCAAATTTCGTGTTGAATTGCTTCCACAGTCCTTCTTTGCCAACAGGCTGCCCAAAACCTGCTCTCTCAGAGTAAGTTGTAAAGTGCAACTGTTTTGTTCTGCGAAAAGAATACCCACTCTTGGTTTCTCAACAACTTTTACTTGTTTCTTTGAGACGGAGGAGTCTAACGGAAAGCATCTCTAGATTTCCGACTTGGTTCAACGTTCTACGGTTAGTTAAATGGTCGAAATGCTGTCTGGTACACTGGCCGCTAGACGCGTTCTAGAGTGCTTCCAGACTAAACCAAGTTTACTGAAAAGAAGAAATAAGAAGGAGCTGACTGGCCGAGGTCAATCGCTTTTATACCCATAAAGGGATGGTAATAGTCCAACTATGAAAAAGTAGATAGCATTCGGGCAATTATTAACTGCCGAATTTACAAATTCCAAAAGATTATTTATCTAAAATTTATAAGAAAAAAAGAAACAAAGAAACCATTGACCACAGCATCCAAATTTTTTGTTAAATTTTTTTAAAAGTCGTAGAGGGATTTCAAGTCGGCAGTTGTGAAAAAATTAGATGAGGAACACTCCATAAAATCAGTAATATTATCGGGATACAATTCATAATTATCTTTTTAAAAATTACCATGTCTAAAATGGACCTTGTAGGATGCCACATGATAGTTCCAGAAACCCTTTCTCGATTAATGCTCGATAATTAGCAACAGAGGACTCGACTAGATATTTCCCCTTGTAGTAAGCATTCCAGTTTAGTAAAACATGAGACTACAATTGTACCGTTTTACTCTCTCTCTCTCTCTCTCTCTGATGCGAGCAATATTGAACAAGTCCTGGCGGCAACACCCCAAAAGGCACCAACTATACGGCCACCAGCCTCCCGTCACGAAAACTATCCAAGTTAGACAAACCAGACATGCAGGACACTGCTAGAGAAGCAGGGACGAGCTCATAAGTGATGTACTCCGATGGATCCCCACATATGGCCGAGAAAAAGCAGGATGACCAGCTCGAACCTACATACCGCAGCTATGTGAGGATACGAGATGTAGCCCTGAAGACCTGCCAGAGGCGATGAACTATAGGGAGAAGTGGCGAGAGAGGGCCAGGGATATCCGTGCTAGCGGCACGACATGATGATGATGATATATCATAAACTGATTTTCACTACTTAAAAGTAAAAACGCCAACGATGAGTATTGTAAAAACTGAAAAGATTTTGATTTTATAATTTGGAGGGACAAGTTAAATCTTACTCAACTAATCTACATACAAAATTTAATGGTTAGTTAGTACACAGCGAACTTTACACAGTCGATTGAGAATCTGCATAAACATGAGTTCACTAAATCTTCGGCATGTTTTGCTTGTTATTCACATTGACTTAGATATATAATTAATAAAAATTGAACCAGTCACTTGAAATCTGTAAGTCAGATTTTAGAACCGGAAGTCTACAACAATGGATATGTAGGCAATAAAATACCCACTCACTCACTTCTATCAGAGTGAATGAAGTCACTAACTCACTTTCACCATTTGTTGTGGTAAACCACGTGGCCTATCTTCGTCCATCGGTCACATAACGGCTCTGCATTTTGAATTCACAACATTTTATAGTGATCAGTTAAATTCATACATTTTTCATTAACTTAATCCGTGAGCAATTCACACTGTCGACTGAATAAATACCGAGGCATGAGTCCACTAAATCTTCAACTTGTTTAGCTATTATAGTTAATTCACACCGGCTTTAATGTATATTCTTTTTAAATTCTGAACCAGTTGATCGAAATCTGCAAGAAGGATCTCAGAGTATGAGCAGTGAGCGTATTAACAATGAAATACCCGATATGATACTCACTTGCACCTGTGTGAGATGGATAGAAGTAACTTGGCTTTGAGAATGAAATAGACAAAAGAATTTCAACAAACAATAAATAACAGAAACACAAAAATACGGGAAATAAATAACAGTGACTTATCTTGTTATATGTGCCATAGTGGAGAGAGAGAGAGAGAGAGAGAGCGGAGGAGAGAGTCTTTAGATGGCAATTATTTTTGTGTCGGAAGCAACTTTCCATAATAGATCTTTGAGAGTATAAGCACTTGTTGGTGAAGAAAAGGAAATTACTCTCGGAAATATTTTGTCTTTCTTTTAAAGGAGCTATTTTTATGTTTCTGAGACCTATTGTAACGTTATCCCTTAGTAGTTTCAGCCTAACCCCATGGTAACCTCACCGTGATACAAAGATAGTCGAACTCAAAAGGCTTTCCGTTGGCTCGCATTATACGAAAATCTATTTATGCTACTACATTTTACAGTAGCCGCCGAAAAGATAGATAGGGAGATAGGTGAACAGGGTCGAGACAAAAGTATGAGACAGAGATTTGTCACTTCTCCTCTGACCGGCCGTTTTTATACATGCGTGACTTCTATCGTCGGCTGCACTCTTCTGGGGTCTCATCAGGGGCCCCGCTCCCTAGAGTCCCTGCCACCGTCAGCCTCGTCTGCCCCGGTGGCCTGGCTTGCCTCGTCTGCCTCGGCGGTCTGAGGTCTACAAATCAGTTCATTATATCTACATCCTAAACTTAGTTATTATACAATCGTTCAATCACACGTCATCCCTAATTCATTTAATGACACATCATTACTAAATCCCTAATATCAGCTGATTCTACTCAATTGTTTATCTTCGAATATTGGATATCAGCTGATTCTCAAACAAATTAATCAATCTTCGAATTTGCTTATTATGAAATAACTGACATGTCCACGTAAACAAAGGCTCACTTTACAAACGAAGTCCTGCTGCTTCAAATTCCAAGTTTAACTACAAAAAGAACTTGCTACTAAAATAATTAGTTGTAATCCCTAAATATTTTACACTATTATTCGGATATTTTCTTTTCTTCTGACTATGCTTTCTCTTCTCTCTCTTTCTTCTGATTCTCTTCAAGCTATCGGTTTTCTTTTTATATACCCAAAAATCTAAGTTGTTGCTGAAGTTGAATTTTGTTTTCTCCAATTCTATTGGTTAATTCCGACCCCTAAGGAGTTAGGTGGTGCGCCAGTTAACTGTGAAATTTTTGAATTTGAGTCTGACTTAGGTCTATTTTTAGGATCTATGAAATGTGCTATTTTCTTCTTTTTTTTTTTACTGACATGACATTTTTAGAAAAATATTTTCTTTATTTAAAACCACTACATACCCATTTGGACGAATAAAGCCTCTACTTCGGTTTCACCATTCGGCGAGTGACGCCACGTGGTATGTCTTCGTCCAAGTCAAACAACACCCCTGTACAGTTGTATGTTTTGTATTTCTTTCGTTCGTGTATTCAGCGCGTAAAAACCGCAAACATGTTATGTCAAGTGCACTTTATTTGCTGAATGTAAGTTAATTCTCGTTTTTTAATCATAAAATGTTATTGTTTGTTTAACATCTTTGTTGCATGAAATTTTTATGCTGTTACACACCCAAATATCGTCTTCGCCACGTCTACCAACGCTAAGATCATGCCTTCAAATTCCAAAGAAACCAACGTTTACAACTAAACACCCACGCGGTAATAAACTAAAATTTACACAAAGGACTCAAAAATTCTAGTTCGCTAACAAAGCTGTCCTCATCATTCTTTCACTGGTCACCCGTTTAAAAACCTGTTGGTATTCAGATTTGTACAAAATAACCACATCAAAATATTAAACAAGGCATATTGATATTTAGATTCTCGAAAGATTTCATCCCCAGTTAAACTCTGGGAGGTGTAACTGTTCATTAAAAAGCTAAATGTAGGCGTTAAGTTACGGTGTTTGAACCTTTTATAAACACCCACACGGATATATTTGTACTTAATCTGGTTCCGACTAACTTCTTCTAAAGTAATAAAACTAAATAAATTTTTATGTTTTTTTTAAATCTAATTTAATTTAATATTTTTTAAACTATATTACCAACATGAATAAAACTGGGTTTATGGGGGTTAGACAGAGGAGGACAGGGCAAGCTGTGTTACCGTTTTTTTTTATCTGGCTCCATTCTGAGGTTATTCTATTTTTACCCCACGTTGGCTTGTTGATGTAACTCCTTGAACAAGAAGGCCCAAAAAGATTTATACGAAAGAAGATAGCAACAGATAGGAGACGAAGACGTGTTTTTTTTTTATTTCCTTTATTTCCTGGGTGCAACAACCATTCAATGGGTGAGGGAATTTTCCCTGAATACAATTGAAATGGTTGAATTCCCCAGTCAAGGTGTTTAAAAATACGTTAATCACTTCTTGGTATATGTGTGTCCTCATTTGGTATTTTAAAGCTTTAACAATGTGTTAGTCGCTTTTGGGAGTTTGTCCAAGTCCAGTGTTTTAGTTCGTAGTTCGAGAGGTCCATTTCGTAGCTTTTGTATTTTTGGCATACTGTTAACCGAGACGAGTGCTACTAGTGAAAGGTTAGCTCAACGTGGCGCCTTAGAGCGGCCACGTTGGCTTCCACTAGCAGTCGGGAGATTGAGATGTTGTCAATTCGCCGGTCACGGCTGAAAGAACATTAGCTTCCTCCTTTTGTTGGGAGGTCCCTTTTTCTTTACGCATACGTCGCCTCTTTTTCCTGTCAGAGGCCTCTGGGAGTTTCTGCCTATCAATAATTTTTTAAAAATTCAATTTTATTTATTTATTTATTACCTATACGTCTGCTTATGTCCTATAAACTATATAATTTTCAGCTCACCACTCGAAACAAAAAGTATTTTAATTCGTATTTAAATGAGTTCTTATTTCTAGTGGGACATTATTCAATCGAAACAGATATTATCGGCAAACTCCAAAGTATTGAAATTTGTAAGCAAAAACAAATTACAACACGTCTGTAAGCAAAAATCATCATCATCATCATCATCATGTCGCGCTGGTAGTCCGGATATCCCTGACTCTCTCTCACCACTCTTCCCTATCGTTCATCGCCCTAGGTAGGTCTTCAGGACAACATCCCGTATCCTCACATAGCTGCTGAATGTATGTTCGTGCTGGTCGTCCTGCTTTTGCACGGCCATGTGTGGGGGTCCATAAGAGTACATATCTTATAAGTTCGTCCCTGCTTCTCCAGCAGTGTCCTGCATGTCTGGTTCGTCTAACTTGAATAGTTTTCGTGATGGGAGGCAGGTGGCCGTACAGTTGGTGTCTTTTGGGGTGTTGCCGCCAGGACTTGTTCAAGATTGCTCGCAGCATTCTTGTGTAATTGCCGGCTAGCTTCTTCTCCAGCCGTTTTGTGTGAGGTCGAATTGTTTAGCATTGGCATTGAATTAGTAAAACCAACCAACTTTTCGAACATTATTAAAAGAATTCAAATAGGAACAAATAGTTTTCTTAAAACCCCAAAGTCTAAAAAAATATAGAATGAGTATTATTTTAAAGATCCACTGTATTAAATGAGATATTCGTCTAATATTTTTTAATCTGAAGTTAGAATGGCGGTAGAAGGCCAATTAGGAGTTAAGAAGATTGTGTTTCGTTAATCTTCCAAAAAGTAGAATGGGCTTATCAGTCTTCAAATATGGTATTTATCTGTGCTCAGACATAGATATAACTAACGTTACTAATGAATATACGCAAACACCTCAGCCAATCCAAAGGAGAATGTTGCTTACAAGTTCAACCTTACTTCTCCAGCAGTGTGCCGCATGTGCTGTTCGTCTTACTGGGATGTTTTGTAAGATGGGGGTAAGTGGCCGTATAGCTGATGTTTTATGGGCGCTGCTTCTAGGATTTGCTCAAAACAGCATTTAGCATTTTTATATCGTTCTTCACTAGCTTTTTCTCTGTGCATTTCGTTGGTGTCCATGTAATGCATCCATATAGTTGTAATGACACAGCCATTGTTAGAAACAAATCACGTTTTATTTTATCAGAGATCAGACTTCCATATGATCGATAACCAGTCAACACCTTCGCCAGGCGTATGCTGACATCACCTTCAGTTGATGAGATATTGTTGCCGAGGTATTAACTGGTCTATTAATTTCAGAGGCTTGCCTCTTAAAGTTAAGATGGCTCTTGTTTAAAGCACATGAACTATTTGCATTCACGTTTAGGCCAATGCCTCTTGTTGGTTGCTCGAGATTAAGCAGTTGGGATCGACTTGTACACATTGACGCGCCAGTGTTGGCCGATCATCAAGGACTTACATACATCGGCTCTGTGCAGCCAGTAGATGCAGGCTAAAAAATTCGCCAAAAGCGATGGATGATAGAGAGAGAGAGAGAGAGAGAGAGAGAGAGTGAGGGGAGGAACTCTGTACTACGAGCGCGACTTGATGTTGATGACGTTGACTTCAAACAGCGAACAAATTTAGAAATATAACAAACTGATCTGAGCAATTTATGCTCAGAAAAATAAAATTTCAGCATCTCAAATTAAAAATTGTTCATCGTAATCTTCAGAACATAATCCTATCTATCTATCTATCTATCTATGTCTGTTATATCTATCTATCTATCTATCTATCTATCTATCTATCTATCTATCTATCTAAGTCTGTTCTATCTATCTATCTGTCTGCTATCTATCTATCTATCTATCCACCCAATCGGTAGAGGGGTAAAACACTTCCCTCAAAAGAATTAGGGGTTCCCTAGGTATGACACTAAACTGCATCTAATGTTAAACCTCTAGATCTGGGGAGTGCGGTGTACTTTTTCGTTTCCATCTACAGATCAAATAGATCTGTCAAAAATTATACGTATTCGACTGTATCTGATGGTGAGGATCCAGTTCTGAAGATCTTGGGGGTATAGAGCACTCCTTTGTTGCCATTACTCCCAGGTCTACTCTGACCAAAGTGATAGTACCTGTTAGCGTACTATCTATAGGTCAAATAGTTCTGATTAAAAAATTTTGCATTCGATGAGACAGTGTAAAAAAAAACTCGTAAGAAACTTCACAAAGATGAAAATATGAAAGTGCAATGAACGTGATTCTATTTCCTCCAGTCATAAAATAACCCTAGAAGGGTTGACATACCGTCAAGATCTATCGATCGATCGATCTATCTATCATATGGTGGTTCGATGTCACCGATCACGTATCGTCAGGCACTAAGAGTACAGTGTAGTGACCTGGAAGTAACCCCGATGTCGTCGAGTTCCGAGTGAAGATGTAGAAGTGTCATTGAAAAACACTTGCAAAGGAGTTACAGGGGGGAAAAAGTCCCGCATCGGAAATCGGGTGGGTATAAATACGCACCCCAACTACGTACTGGGGATAGGAGACTTGCGCACAGACCAGCAAAGCAGATTGACGTATGCTTGTCACTCCAGGAAAAGACGAAACTCAAAGTTACGTGACAAAAATGTTATACTTGGGTTTAGAATCAGCGGTTAACATAAATTTCCTCTTGTCCAGACAACTGTACTGAAAACACCTCATCCGCATCTATAACTGGCCCTTGCAAATAAAATGGAAAAAAGAATTTACACCTGTTTAAAAACTTGCAGTCACTATATCTTTCCTACAACGAGGTAAACATTAATCACCAGAAGATGATCATTCCACTATTTTTTCCGTAGTGGACATATATATATATATATATAAGTGATGGGGTGAAGAAGAAGAAGAAGAAGAAGAAGAAGAAGAAGAAGAAGAAGAACAACAACAACAACAACAACAACAACAACAACAACAACAACAACAACAACGCTGCTTCCAGTATATCTCTGATTGCCAACTTTCTGCAATATTAATAAGAAAATTTTCTCTACAAATCAATAACGTTTTTATGCGATTTGAGAGAGAATTTTAAATATTCTCTTATATATCGAACTTATATAAGTGTAATTTTTTTTTAAAGGGAGAAATTAAATTTTCTCAGAAAACCAATCCTGCTCAGAAAGATGATATATAATTTCTTCTTTTCTCAATTTACTACAATTTGACTCGTTTGTAACTCAGGTTTTGAGTTAACTTTTCGACACGCGTTGATCGACCCCACCATTTTAATTTACTTTGATCTGTGGGGTGTATGGCTTAAGGTCAGGGGCAATGGGCAAGGCTGTGTTGCCGTTAGATATCTGATTCCATATTTTGGTTATTTTATTTTACCCCCACGTTGGCTAGTCGGTGCAATGCCTTGCCCAAGAAAGTCCCAAAAAGAATTATAGAAAAGAAAAGACAGTAACAGATAAGAGACGAAGACGTTTCTTTTATACTTTCCTTTATTTACAACAAGCATTCCATGTTTGAGGGAGTTTTTCCTGATTACATTGAAATGGTGAATCCTACGTCTAAAGACGTATGCGTGGTGCCCAGACACCAGGAAGCAACGATGTTATCAAAACGCCGGTCACTGCCTGAAAGAGGAAGAATGCCTGGTCCCCTTTGTCAAGAGGAATGCCTTTTTTCTTTTACGCATGCGTCATCTCCTTTTCCTGTTGGGGACCTCTGGGAGTTTCTGTAAATTTAATAGTTTTATTTTTCTTTTCTTTTTTTAAAAATTTGATTAAAAAATTTCTTAATTTATTTGTTCGTTCCCTACAGATCCACTACTGTTCACCGTTTGATTTAGCCTCAAGCGAGTTTACATAGCCTCACAAACAAGAGAAAGAGAGGAAGAAGAAACGTTAGAAATGAATTACCATCTACCATTTCGCGTACGAGAAAAATTGATGAGTCGGCTTCTATACAAAAATCAGTCATTAATCAAGAAAGAAAAAAGGCTCTTCTTTGTATATACAAAACACATGTATATATACAAGACATGTATATATAAAAATATACACATGTATATATACAAATATACACATGTGTATATACAAAACATGTATATATACAAAACACATGTATATATAAAAAGATGCACATGTATATATACAAAACAGAATCCCTATCGGGTTTCAGTAAAAGTCTTTTGAATTTTGCGCCTTTTTTCGTATTGGGAAAATCCTAATAATTTGTCTCTGCAGATTCTAATTCTTGAGCAGCACCTCCTTATTGCTTTGAAAGGAAATAGTTATATTTTGATTATACTCTTTTTGTCTATGTCTGCATGCACGCATATATATAGGCCTAATTCAGGAAGTAGGTGGGTGTCAAATTATTATATAACCCCGGCGACAGGAAGTTCACATCAGTTGGAGAGAAGATGCTGGAATGAGAACCATTGTCCCAACAGAGGCTGGGCTCCCAGCCCCCCGGATGAGCAGCCCAAGAGAACGGGAAAGAAACGCTGTTATGGCCATTAGAGTGGGAGTCAATATGTTGCAGTCTTTGTTCGGTCACCAACTTCCTCTCACACACAACCCTTTCAATAAAGTGAGAGGTATATTTTTCTAAAGAACTGTGTCCGCTCGTCTTTATTGTGTTGAATATGTTTCTGAATGTATATGTGTATGTATAGTTGTTCATGTCACGCGCTCTAAGACCGGCCCTTCTTGAGCATTGGGGACTGTCCCACTAGGCTTTCACCTGCTACGGCAGAGAGCTCGGTTTATCGTCTGGCGCTCCTTTTTTAAGGGTTATGCCTACGGGGTTTAATCCATTTTTGGAGCCGCCGGGCATGTCTGGGCTACAGCCCTGGGCCTGGTCCCCACTTAAAAAAGCTTTGTGCCATAATTTAGCGTGGTGGGATGCTTAACAAATACCACTTCTCCACCTCAGTTTAGTGTCATACTCAGGATATGGCTTTTTAAAAGGTGTAAGTGTTTAACCTTTGTAGGAAATACTGCCAACAGGACGTGCAATTTCGCTAAGGAAATGTCTACGGTAATATAAAGAAAAAGAACTCTAATACTTACATTCATAATACAAATCAGAGTATGCTTGAGTAATTTCCTTGAATTTTTTTGTACATTTTAGTCCCCAAAATTATATATTTAAATTTTCCGTAAATCGCCATTTTCTTTGTGGTTGAAAGAGAGGAAGACTTAAGAAATATAGCCATTGGGGAAATTTGAACAAATTTAAATGTAAATGTTTAGTTAAAAAAGAATGAATAACTGAAACATACTCTTATCTGGATGGTGAATTATATTATTATATTTCCTTATAAAGTTTAGTACATCACCACCAACATTTCCCTAGAAGAATATTCAGAACAAATAGAAAAAAAATTGAGCTATACAAATTAAGTTTAAATAATTTATTTTCTTAAATTAAGATTCTTTTTCGTGAACCACTGTAATTTTATCGGAAAATGTATTTTTCTAATATAGTTCGATCTGCTCTATTTAAGAATGGCCTTCATTTTGTGGGGCGAATTTTTTTTTTTTTTTTTTTTTTAATTAAGTGGGGACACAATTTACAATGTATGTATAACGCAAAAATGAACACTGACTTCATGTTTGTATTGATATTACGAAAGGTTCAATTTTACAATGTAAATTTAATGCGAACTGGACCTTGGCTTTGTATCGGTTTACACACGATTTAATGCCTGACTCTGAGGCATCTACTAACGAGGATCGAACTCACCGGTATAAAGTAGTTGAATTGTCTCCTACTAGATTACTTCCATTGTGAGGTTGTATCCTAACTTTTGATTGGTTTTCGTCGAGATTGTATGTAAGCTGGATGTTGATTGGTTGAATAGTCTAATACGGTGCGGTGTAATAGTTTATTATTTGTAAGTATCGGTATAGTGCCTTTTGGCACGTTTATTATAATTTTTATTTATTTAAAAAAGGAAGAGCTTGTTGTATAAAGAACTTTGTATGTTTATTTGTCATAACTCACTTGAGAAGCTATTTCTGAACCTTTACGTGATTACGTCTTCATTTACCTGGAGTCACACACGTGTTTTGAACTCTTTTTTTTTTTTTTTAAAGTTATCTATTTAGTAAAACTTTCCCTCTTTCCAAAATACTTTATTTAACTTTTCTTTTTGCGACAGCAAAGTGTGTATTATTCGACAATATGAATATACTAATAGAACGGTGGTTAAAGAATAGAAAAAATTACAAATGGGAAAATACAAACAACAGTAATCCCAACATGAAAGAAGACACGGACACGTGTTTAAACGAAGATAAAACACTTTCTCCACCGAATCCTCCGCCTAAACGCAAGAAACGGAGATATTATCATGATAATTACATTGCTTTTGGATTTGTGTGTTCCACTCAACACGGCGACCTTCAGAGGCCTCTGTGCATTCTCTGCAGGGAGACTTTGGCAAACGAGAGTATGAGACCTGCAAAACTTCGTCGTCATTTAGAAGCAAAACACAAAGAACACAGTGACAAACCTGTTGAATATTTCCTCAGCAGACAGCAGGAGATGTTTTCGGAGGAAAAGAAACCGACTTGCAAACCCAAAATAACAACGACGACAACAGCTGGGCGTGAAAATGAAAATGCTGTTTTAGCTTCGTATGATGTGTCATTGTTGATTGCAAACAGCGGCATACCACACACAATAGCCGAGGAGATAATCTTACCATCAGCAAAGGCGATTGCTTGTAGAATGCACGGGCCCAAAGCGGCTAACGTCTACAACACTATTTCGTTATCTAATACAACTGTGAAACGGCGAATCGAAAATATGGCAGAAAATGTAAAAAATATACTCCTGACGCGAATGCAGGCCAGTCAGTACTACTCCTTGCTTTTAGATGAAACCACTGATGTCTGCGACAAGGCTTACCTGCTGTTATTTGTACGTTACGAATATCAAGATAAGATCAACGAAGATTTCCTATTTTGCCAGTCACTCCCTGTAGATGCAACCTGTAAAGATATTTTTATTACAGTAAACGATTTTATATTAGCAAATCGAATTGGATGGCGTAAGTGTGTGGGTGTCTGTACTGATGGCAGTTTAACAACATCACGCAAATACCAGGAACTTCTTGTAAAGATCCAGTCTCTTGGGTCGCGCATCAAACTCACCCACTGTTGTGTTCGCAGATCATCACTAGCTGTGAGGCAAATGCCAATAAAGCTGAAAAAAGCTCTGGATGAAGTGATACAAGTTGTTAATTTCATAAAGCCCGGTGCCTTAAATTCTCACATCATTAATATTCTTTGTCAAGAAATGGGCAGTGCTCACGAACAGTTGTTGACACATTCCCAGGTGCATTGGTTGTCTCAGGGAAAGGTACTCACTCGCATGTTTGATTTGCGAGATGAAATCCGTCTAATTCTCAGAGAAAAGGCATTCCCCGGAATTGAATGGTTTAGTAATTTCTCATGGTTAGCTATGGTTGCATATTTGTCAGACATATTTGCCTATTTGAATGACATGCATTTGAGTTTACAAGGGAAAACGATTACAATTTTTCAGGTTCAAGACAAAGTGGAATGTCTGATTGTAAAATTAGAATTATGGTCAGGACACTTCCAGTCCTCCATGTTCGAGTCCTTTCCAACTCTTAGCGACTTTCTCACGATATCTCAAACAAAACTTTCTGATGAACTAAAGTCAATTTTTATAGAACACTTGCAAAACTTGAAGAACAGTTTAAGGGATTATTTCCCAGTTCTCGATCCTTCCGACATGTGGATCAGGAATCCATTTATGGTTGATGTCAATGAGATCAAAGGCTTGTCTGCAGATGAAAGAAATAGTTTTGTTGGTCTTTCTCAAGATGTTCTGTTGAAATCACATTTCGGTCAGTGCAGCTTATGGGACTTTTGGTCGCATACAAAAACTGAACACCCAGAACTTGCATCAAAGGCATTGAGATATCTGATGCCATTTGCTACAACATACTTATACGAACAGGCATTGTCACAGCTGATTTTTATCAAATCAAAACACAGGACTCGGATGAATGTAGAACCTGATCTCCGTTTAAAATTGGCTACTATTGACCCAGAAATTGAGACCATTGTGTCTTTAAAGCAGCATCAGCCATCACATTAACCCTTTAACTTGCATGTGCAACTATTTGTTGAATTCTTTTAAGTAGCAACGTGAGCAAATATAATTCAATTTCATACCATGTTTGCTGGTCTGTATTTTCCATCCACGAAGCAATCTCTGAAGGCATTTTTAATAACTCTTTAAATCTAATTGAATTATAACCTGTTCCACGCAAATCGGAAGCAAACAGGGCATGCAAAGATGAGGGTGATGAAAAAGAACAATCTTTATTCATGTGTTGACTATTGTTGAATTCTTTAAGCAGTGCAGTGTACACTAATTATTTGTGTATAACATGCATTTTCCCCCACATTTTTTAGCCTAAAAGTTAAGGGTGCATATATACACAGGAACTAAATATTAATTTTTTATCCATTTATTTGTTAGTCATATCTATGACCCAAACTAACTAATGTGTAACAAATACTTCTGTTTTATGCCTCTGGAATATTTGTTTATAATTTTGTTTCTCCTAGTCTGAGCTTATTTTTGCCACAAGCTTGTTGCATTTTTATGCAAACAAGTCCATATGTTTGCGCTAAATCCTGCATAAATGTTTTATTTAAAAAAAAAACATTGATAAACTCTGTAAGTTTTTATTTTTAGCGTATACAAACCAAATAAAAACTTGAACAAATGTCAAATTTAGCTGCTACAAATTCTAAAAAGTCAGTTTGTATTTCTATACAAGACGTTTTAATTTTTTTTTTTTCAGAATTTCAAAGCACAAGTTTGGGGATACAAGTTATACATGAGTGTGTGTTATGCATGAATAATTACAGCAATTGAATTTCATACTATGTTTACTGGTCTAGATTTTCAGTAATACCTTGTTATATACCCTACCTAGGAACATTAATGGATATTCCTCATAAATATGTTGGACACTATTGTGAGGGGCATATAAATACACCCCTCACAATAGTGTTCAACAAATAGTAGTCACCACTAGCAGTGGGTACTTTCTTCACGCTGCTGGCAAATATTGTATTTTGTTAATGTTTTAAAGATTTCCATTTTATTTCCAACCTCCATTTTGGTTATTTCTCATTCAGTAACCTTTTGTTAGGTTACAACACACATGTTCAATCATAATAATATTGAATAATTGCCTGTCTTATCTTAGAAGCCAACAGGATATGCTGAGATGGTGTAGATAAAAAGAAAAAAGGACAATCTTTTCTCATGTTGACTTTAGTTAAATTCTTTCAGCAGTGCAGTGTGCAAATATAATTAAATTTCATATTATGTCTGCTGGTCCATATTTTCAATAATGCCTCTAACTCTCATCAAATACTAGCTTGTCTCATCAAAGTAAGAAGCAAACAGGATAACGTGCTGATGGAAAAGAATCTTCGTGCATGTTGTCCAAAATGCTTTCTAAGTTAACACATGGACAAGCATTACAGACCCTAAATATATAAAAAAGATTTTAAAAAAAAAAGAAAGTTGGAAATATATTAAGTTTTTCTTTTATTGTTCTCATATCAGTTCATAGTAATTACATTGATTATCATGATATTTTATGGTTGATTTAGAGTGACATCTTTTTTTAAAACGGTTGTGTTTTTTTGTTTTGTTTTTTTACTGGAAAATTCAACTCTGGAAGCTACTGAGAATTGGAAAGTATGGCAGGGAAAGGGCTGAACAGATTTATTCAGTATCATGGTTATTAAATGTAAATAAATATTTTATGTTTAAGGCACTTTAAAGAAATAAAATGATTTTAGAAATGGATTACTGTCTTGGCTTTTTTTAAAAAAAGTTTTTTAACTATTTATCAACCTTGTTTAGTCTGACTAAATAATTATCTTCCCTAGATAATTTACATGTCTGTTAAGGGCTCATAGAGTGTCATATGACAGTCCCAGAAACCCCTTCTCGACCTCTGTTCTTTGAATAGTAGAGACATTGTCTCTGACCCTGTTAGGGAATGGTGAAGCCACATGGCAGTATTATCTACACTCCACAACTAAGCCTTTTTCACTTTGTACCCACTTCTACACACTTTATTCATGGAACAATATGTATTCTTTCATTTAGTTTGGTTTTATGGCATATCAGCCATTGTTGGTTATTTAATGTCAAATCCTGTTTTTACATATATAATAGATATACACTGTTAAATGATCAAACAGTTCTACTTCTAACAATTCAATTTTGCAGATGTCAACAAAGTTGAATGGTTCCAAGTATTGCTATGTATCTCTAACAATTCAATTAAACATCAGTCATTTGTTTACACACAGTTAAATGATCAAACAGTTCTATTTCAAACAATTCAATTTAGCATAAATCACTTGTTTACCCACAGTTTAAACATTGAACAGTTCTATTTACCCATAGATAGGACTCTATCAGGTACTACCACTCCAGGCTAGAATGAACCTAGGACCAATGGCAATGAAGAGGTACTCATTCCCCAAAGCTCCAGCATTACTGTAGCCTCCTCATCAGATTGTTTAATGTCATATACAGGACACTCATGGGGAGGGGGTCTTACCCTTCTGCAGAGATGCGGTCAGTGTATTCTACAGTCCAGCCAACTGATCTATTTCATTTAGTACTACTGATATATATATATATATATATATATATATATATATATATTAAATGCTCTTGTATGGCTAAATAAGTTTATCATGTCTTTTCTTCTATTGTGTTCATTGTTAGTATATTGTGGATATTGTTGGCGATAATAGTCAAGGGTAACCCAAAGGATCCCTTTTCAATAGCTTCTACACAGAGGTGTAGGGGAGGGGACTATTCTTTTCCATGGATTGCTCCACTTTATCCTTGATCCGTACCTTATAATGCTGAACGTTAAGCAAGATGGCATCAAGTACCATTTTTTGAGTCTTTGGTATGACTCGACCTGAGGTTGAACCTTGGTTTCCAGGGCCATTGGCCAACACTCTACCAATTAGGCCAATATGCTGGTTTATATTGTGGATATACTAATGCTAATATTGGTTCTTAGTGAGTGACAACTTGATTAAATATCTGCCCTCCCACCAACCATAGATTACTTAGAGTACATAATGTTCTTCTTGTTCTTTAGTTCTGAGCCGAAATGGAATTGGTAACCTGAGTTTGAATTCTGAATGAGACTTTGTTTTACTTCATGCTAATGCTCTCGGAAAAGGCATGAATCCATCTGTTCTCTCACAGTTATGGATTAATAGTAGAGCAGATTGTGTTCTTTAATTTTGGCAAGGCAACCAGGAAAACTCTGAATTTAAACCAGCTGTACTCTACTTTAAAGTTGACCTTGTGTCACATTCTGTTTGTAGCAGAGGGATTGGGTTTATATATACTCCAGTGATTGGCTTTTGAGACATGCTTGCTTATCATTATTTCATGATAAAATGCCCCTTAGCTTAATTAGTTTGGCTCAAGGCCAGAAGTATGGGGCACCCACAAAGAATTGAATTCACTTGTAATGGTTTGGAGTACCTCTTCATTGCTCCCAGGTCCACTCTGTCCCGGAGTGGTATCACCTGATTGGGTCCTATCTATGGGTCAAATAGAACTGTTTTACATTTAAACTGTGTATTTTGATATTGAAACTGAGTGCAAAGAAATGACTTATGCTAAACTGAATTGCTTGAAAGCGAACTGTTTAATCATTTAACTGTGTATAAATAAATAACTGATGTTTAATTGACTCATTTGTGTTAAATAGCAATACTTGAAAACATTTGTGTGCAAATGAATGATTAACAGTAAAAAGAACTATTCATATAAGATAGAAATAAGTGAACCCATTTAACTGTATGCAAAATAAAAAAAATGAACTACAAAAAAATGTTATCTACAAAATGTGTTTACAAATCATATATTTAATATATATGTATAAAAAGGATTTGGCATTAAATAACCCCCAATGGTTGATATGCGATAAAACCAAACCATCACAAATCATCTCTCAAGACACCCATTAGAATTTATTAGGCTTTGCTTAATCTGTCATATAAGGTTGATATGCCATTTAAACCCAAACAACCAACCAACCTAATCTGTCATATAAGGTTGATATGCCATTTAAACCCAAACAACCTAATCTGTCATACAGGTCTCAGATTACTTTTAGCGTGTCCTAATCCTAAGTGATCAGTCACCTAAGAACTAACAGATTCATCATTACTGCTTAAGTGATTTTGCTTCAACTGGTGCTTTGGTTTGGTTTGGTTTGGTTTGGTTTTATAGCATATCAACCTTTCTAGGTTATTTAATGCCAAATCCATTTTTATACAAATGATCAGTTCTATTTCAAACAATTCAGTTTAGCATGAGTACACAGTTTAATAGTCAAAAACATTTCTATTTCAAACTATTCAGTTTATTCAAGCAGTTATATATAACAACTTAGTTTAGTGTAAGTACAGTTTCAATGTTAAAAATCAGTTCAATTTCAAATAATTCAGTTTAGCATAGTTTAAATGTAAGTACAGTTTAATTGTCAAAAACATTTCTATTTCAAGCAATTCAGTTTAATCAAACAAATCAGTTTTGCATAAGTATACTGTTAGTTCTATTCAACCCATAGATAGGGCCCTATCAGGTGCTACCACACCGGGCCAGAGTGGACCTGGGAGCATTGGCAATGAAGGGGTGCTCCATATTCCCTAAGGCTCCAGCATTACTGGGACCTCATCATCAGACTGTTTAGTGTCATATCAGGACATTCATTGGGGGGGGGGTCTTACCCCTCTGCAGAGGTGCAGTCAGTGTATTCTACAGCCCCAGCGAACTGGGCAACTGGTGCTTTGAGCATGACTTACAAATTGCTAAGCTTTGTGTAGTCTAACACACAGGTTTTAATTTGTTTATAGTAGCTGCTGTTTTTAGTGGTTACGCATTTAAATGATGATGAAGGCTGACACATCTTGACAGATGATTGTCATGTTTACCACTTAAATTACAACTCAACTCAAACATCCTGATTAATCACTAATTCAACTTATGAAAAATATACAAGATGCATAAGATGATAAGGTTGCAAGATATCTGAAAAATCATTGGATTATAGGGATATAGGCTTGTAGCTCCCCTTGAGTGTCCTGGATATGACACTAAACCATCTGAGCTTTGGGGAATGTTGAGTACCCTTTCATTGCTATTACTCTCAGGCCCACTCTGGCCAAAGGAGTATTACCTGTTAGGGTCCCAACTATGAGTCAAATAGAACTGTTTAATTATTTACTGTACTAGAAACCATTTAACTGTACTAAATAGAACTATTAGTGTTAGTAATACTTAACACCATTTAACTGTGTGCAATTAAAATTATATGTGTTAGCAATACTTCATCATCATCATATCGTGCTGGCAGCACGGATATCCCTGACCCTCTCTCGCCACTCCTCCCTATCGTTCATCGCCCTAGGCAGGTCTTCAGGACAACAACCTGTATCCTCACATAGCTGCTGAATGTACGTTCGTGCTGGTCGTCCTGCTTTTGCGCGGCCATGTGTGGGGATCCATAAGAGTACATCTCTTATGAGTTCATCTCTGCTTCTCCAGCAATGTCCTGCATGTCTGGTTCGCCTAACTTGAATAGTTTTCGTGATAGGGGGCAGGTGGCCGTACAGTTGGTGTCTTGTGGGGTGTTGCTGCCAGGACTTGTTCAGGATTGCACGCAGCATTCTTGTGTAATTGCCATCTAGTTTCTTCTCCAGCCGTTTTGTTAGCGTCCATGTAGTGCATCCATATAGCAGTATCGATGTGACCGCTGTCTGGAAGAAACTGCGTTTCATTTTATCGGTTAGGTCTGATTTCCATATAGTCGATAGCCTATTGATAGCTGTCCATGCTTTCATTAACCTCGTTTCGATGTCCTTTTCGGTTGATTCGACGCTGCTTCCTAGGTACGTGAATTTGTCTACTAGTTTAAGAGGGGTTCCTTTTAGAGTGGAGATGTCCCCCGTTTGGTTATAGCACATATATTCCGTTTTGTGTGCATTAACATGGAGGCCTATGCTTGCTGCTGCTCGTTCCAAACTATGCAGAAGTGTTTCGGCTTGGTCAGGTGTATTTGCCAGTATCGCTATGTCATCGGCGTAGTCGGCGTCGGTAATTGTTGTTGCGGGGTATCTTCTGCTTCTTTTCTTCGTCAGTTCGAAGCCATTCTCTTTGATTTTGTCAATCGATGTTCTAAGTACGTAGTCTAGACAAATGATAAAGAGATACGGAGCCAGCGTGTCCCCTTGTAGTACTCCTGCTACAATGTCGACGTATTCTGTGTCTCCATCTGGTGATTGTACTTTTACTTTAGTGTTTCTATAGAGAATCGTTATTGCCGCTACGGTTTCTTTAGGTATGCCGTACGCTAGTAGGATTTGTTCCATCTTTCCAGTGTGAATGGAGTCGAAAGCCTTGGTAAAGTCGACAAATATTAATGTCGCTTGTAGGTTCTTTGCCCGTACACCTTCAAGGATTCTGCGGATGGTTAATATTTGTGAGGTCGTGGATCTATTTCTTCGGAAGCCATTTTGGTTTTTTCTAAGTATGTTGTCGATTTTGGGTTCTATTCGGTTTCGTAGTAGGGCATTGTAGATTTTGGCAGCTATGGATGTAAGTGTTATGCCTCGGTAGTTTTTGGCTAATCCGAGGTCCCCCTTTTTAGGGAAGGGGAGTATGCATCCCTTCGTCCATCTATCTATCGGATTTTGATTGTATACTGCGTTGCAGTGTCGGAGCAGTATGTCGTCGAATTGTCTGGTCTTCCATACTTCCGGGGGAATTTCGTCCAGCCCTGCAGCTTTCCTATTTTTAATTTTTCTGAGAACCGAGTCGAGTTCTTCTTGTGTGAACAGTCCAAGTTTAATGTCTAATTGTTTGCTAATTATTCTGGTGATTGGTTCATGCGTTATTTTTGGTGGGTTTCCAAGTAAGTTTTCGAAGTGCTGTTTCCACAGTTTTATTCTTTCTTGTTGGTTTGCTGCTTTAAGTTTTGCTTTGGCTGTGTTCTTTCTTCTGCTCACTTCGTTTATTGTTTGCCAGGCAATTCTAGATTGTCTGTCTTCCACCGAGTCTCTAATCTTATCTATCTGATTTTGAATGTATTCTGTCCGTTCCTTTATATATATGCCTGCTAATTGATATTGTGCCGTTTTTAGTTTTAAGGCATTTGTGTTTGTTGGGTTTTTTCGATAGTTTTTGGAGGCTGTTTTCACTAGTGCACGTTTTTCTCTCACCGCTAAAGTTTCCCATGGGACTCTATATTTAGTTTTAATTTTTGTTGGAATGTATTTTGCTGCTGCCTCGAGGTGTGCATTGACGAAATTTTCGTATTCGTCGTTTGGTGTACTTTTTTCCGTCTTTTCTTGTAGTGTTTCGAATCTGTTTCTTAATTCTAACAATACTTAAAACCATATAACTGTGTTCACACAAATAAGCCCAGGTTTGTTAAAAAATTGTTACCTCAGAACTATTTGTTTACAAGTCATATATATATATATATATATAAACAGGATTTGCTATTAAATAACCTACAAGTTTTGATATGCCATAAAACACAACTAATCAACCTTTAGAAATCATTTATATTTAATATATATATAGGATTTGGCATTAAATTAACTACAAGAGTTGATATGCCATAAAACACAACCAAATTTTACAAATCATATTATATATATATATATATATAAACAGGATATGGCATTAAATGACCAATATAACAAAACAACCAACCATATGCTTGCACAACACTTATGCCTCTGGATCTACATAGCTATTAGCCAGTGACAATTATAGCAAGATAATTGGTGATGATGTAAAAAGTAGATTTTATTTCTGAATACTTTCTCTTAGACTTTTCCTGTCAAAGATGCCTACATGTCAGCAGAGGTGCTGAAACTTCTCTAATTTTGATTTTGGAGTTAACTTCTGGAAGGGTTGCCTTCAACTTAGCTTTGTTATTAAACTGGAGCTCTTCTACTCATTCAAAAACTGAAACAGTTGTAGTAGTCTTATTTCACCTAGCACTAATACCCTTGGGAAAGGTATGAATCCAATTATTCTCCCTCCAGCTATGGCTAAATAGTAAGACTGACGAGGTTCTACAGCCTTAATGAGGCAACTAGTCTAGGAGAAGGAAAACTCTGAATTCAAACCTGTTAAACTCCGCTTAAAAATTGACCCTGTGTCATATCCTGCCCGAGTGGAGGGGTTGGTAAATGTATATATGATGTGGTGCAGAAAGGTTCTTGGATTGATCATGAAGGAAATGTTTGTAGAGGAGGGGTCTCAAACATGCAGCCACAGACTACATTTCTATAGCACATAGCAAAAACAATTTTTGTTACTAATATTTAAAAAAAAAAAAAACTTGGTAATTTGTCTCCAGCTCCTGACCATGTTTCTCCGCTGAGAATGATAGAATGTACTTCAATATTTCAGCCACTTTTACTTTAAGATCAAAAGCTGAAAAGTTGAAATAAATCAATTTTATGTACATTTAAAAAACATTCTTCATAAAAATGTTAGTGAAATCTACATTGGCTTGTTTTAAAGATATGTTGAGGTGGAAGGGTGACTGGGATTATACACAACAAGACCCGAGGAATTTTTTTTTGTTTCATATGAGAAAGGACAGCTCATATTGGCATGTGGAAGGTATACCTGAGATGACCGACCACATACACAAATTGAGGATCATAGGAAATGTCTGAGAGCATATTGTTGAATAAATAAATTATATTTGCTATTTATTTAAATGTGATAAAACTTTAAATCTTGATTTCGTTTTCTCTGTTTTAATATTTATAGTACAATTTATCATCATTTTATCCATGAAATATGATAAAAGAGCGAAAACGGAAAAAAGAGAAATTTAACAAAAATAAAAACAGAATTAACAAAAATTTGAAATGGTCTGTTTGTTCCCCTCTATTTTGTACTTATTCACATTAGTTGAACTAAATCAATAAATTTGGAGCCACTTAAAGGTGTCAAGTCTTCCAATAATAGTTCAGCTTTTTACACTTGAATTTCAATTTATCTAATTTGTTATTTGTCTAAGAAAAACAAAAACTTATATAAAAACTGAAACCCAACTGATATATCATGACAGTCTTTGGCTCACCAAAAGAATCAAGGTGGTGTCCTCGTGGTGTAATGGTTAAGGTGCTGGATTGCAGGATCTTAGTAAGTGAGTTCAAACTCCAGCCACACTATTACATTCACTTTCTGACAAATACCCTTGGGAAAGGTATGAACCCCCTTATTCTCCTTTGGTAAATGGTACCACTGCTGTTCTTCTCGAAGGATGGATTTGACATTAAATAAACTTTAAAGGTTGATATGCCATTAAAACAAAGAAACCAAACCAAACCAAACCATCATCCCACCAAACTAACAAAAACATTAAATTAGAATCATTTTTATAAAAAATATTATTAGTCTTACTGAGTCCGTATGTAATGATATAACATTTTAAAGGTGTGAATTTTTAGAAAGACATGTTTTCTGTCATACAATTGTCTTGTTATAAATCTTGTTAATTTCATTATGATTCAATAGTTGTGTATGCATATATTTTCATCCGGTGTATTTTGTCCAATTCATGAAGTTATTAAAAGACTTACTCATTTTTATTTTTAGAAGTATGCTTAAACCATTGAATCATCATGCAACAAGAGACGACAATGGGAAATATATTTTAAGTCATGACTTTCTTAAAATCAACTGGAAATATTTAAAAAATAAATAAAAAAATGAAAGACTGTAATCAAGAGCAAATGAGAATTAATTTTTTTATCATTAACCGGCTCATTGGTCTAGTTGGTAGAGTGTTCGTCAATGGTCCGGGAGACCTGGGTTCAATCCCAGGTTGCATCATACCAAAGACTTTAAAAATGGTTCTTGATACCTCCTTGCTTAACACTCAACAATATAAGGTATGTATCATGGGTAAAATGGAGCAATCCTGGGAAAGGAGTAGCGCCCTCCCCTACACCTCGATGTAGTAGCTATTGAAAAGGGAGCCTTCTGGTCGACCTCAACTACGGTTGCCAACTTTTATATATATATCCAAACCTGGTTCAGTGCACGTGAGTGTATTCATACAAGATATAGAAAAAAGACGAGCTTGTGGCTTGTTTACCTTTATAATTCATCGCAACTGGGAGGAAAGTGACATAAGTCGTTTCTCATTGGCCAATTCCATTTTAAAAACTCATTAGCAGTAACATTTTAAAAGAAATTTTTTTTTTTGAGGTGTGAACTGTGTGATTTTGTATGCTTGGTGTATATTTTACAGCAGGATTGCTGGCTGGAAGAATAGTTTTGGTAGGGTCACTTGGGAGAGCAAGTATGATGTTGAAAGACCCGAAACTTGTAAGGACCTCAAGAACATCACTGATGAGGCAATTCTGCACACTTTTTTAAGTGTGTGACTACAATATATGTATTATTTCAAGAAAAAAATAATATTCAGTCACATTAGGATAATAAATTTATTTCCATACTATTAAGAGCATTGATGTGAATCAAAGACTGTAAAATAATTTTTTACAGGACTTCATCAGATACAATAAGAAAATAAAATAAACTACAACCAGTTAGGAGGGATAGTCAAAAGAAGGAAGGAAAGGGAGAAAAGAAATCCATTTCAGCTATGTATAGCCTTTACCCATGTAAGGCTAGTTCCGGTCCTTTCTCGTTTCAGATTATGACAACTACAAAACCAATAAAATTAACAATGTAGCAATTACTGGAATTTTATTATTATTATAAAAATTATTTTAGAGTCTTTGATTCATATCAATGCTCTTAACAGGATGGAAATAAATTCATTTTCCTATTGTGACTGATTATGGTTTTTCTTGAAATAATATTATTTGCTCTGTAAATTTTGTTTACATTGAGCTCTTTACCAGGAATATTTAAATATTCAGAATTTGAATAACTTATTTGTCCTGACATAATTGTTCCCTACTCCGGATTTACTGGATTGAAGAATACATATATATATATATATTAAGAGGAAGCATTCATGGTGTAATAGTTACCATTGAAGGAAATGGATATGGCAACCTGAGTTGAAATTCTGAACTAGGCTGTTACCATTTCACATTGTGCTAATACCCTTGGGAAAGCTATAAATCCAACTTGTCTCCCTCCGGTTGTAGGTAAATAATAAAGCAAGCTGAGCTCTTTAACCTTGGTATGGCAACCTGTCTAGGAGAACAAAAACTCTAAATTCAAACCTGTTAAACTCCACTTAAAAAGATTGCATCCCGCTCATGTGGAGGGGTTGGTAAATTCTATATATATATATATATATAGAATCATAATCTGTATTCTTGCAAACAATGTAAGTTTAACAAAAAAAATATCAATAGGCAGTGTTTCACAGTATGAGAAAGTTGACTGATTTCTCCGTCCCCTTTTTGTCGAATCTATACATTATCTTTCTCTTTTGCTCTAATGATTTTATAAAAAGTTTTAAAGCAATCTCTTATTTCTGAAATTTATTCTTTTTTGGTCTGCATTCATAAAAATTTTCAAGTAACCCTTTATTGTAATGTAATGGTTAAGAAGCTACTTTCATAGATTGTTACTACGGAGTAGTGAGTTCAATCCTCGCTGGATACTCTATTATTTTTTTCCTTATGCCACAATTACGCTTAATAAATAACTAAAAAAAAAAAAAATCCACGCTATGATAAAGGATATCGGTTAAATCTCAAGAGTTATGTCCCTTGAACCAGCAAATTAAGGTTTATTTTTTTCGAGTCCGTTATACAGTAGTTGGTAAAAGTAAAGTTGGCGACCGTAGTTGAGGGCGACCAGAAAGCTCCCTTTTCGATAGCTACTACACCGAGGTGTAGGGGTGGGCGCTACTCCTTTCCCAGGATTGTTCCATTTTACCCTCGCTACGTACCTTATAATGCTTAGTTTTAAGCAATGAGGTATCAATTACCATTTTTAAAGTCTTGACTCGACCTGGGATTGAACCCAGGTCTCCCGCACCATTGGCGAACACTCTACCCACTGGACCAATGAGCCGGTATCAGTAATGACCATAAATAAGTACACCCTTTGAAATTAAAAAAAATAAATAAAAAGTTTATTTTCTTTTAAACCAAAGATATTTAGATTTTATTATTTCTTGTGAAATAAGTAAGTAAAGTTAGCGACCATAGTCGAGGGTGACCCGAAGGCTCCCTTTTCGATAGCTACTACACCAAGGTGTAGGGGAGGGCGCTACTCCATTCCCAGGATTGCTCCACTTTACCTTTGAACCGTACCTTATAATGCTGAGTGTTAAGCAAGGTGGTATCAAGTACCATTTTTAAAGTCTTTGGTATGACTCAACCTGGGATTGAACCCAGGTCTCCCGGGCCATTGGCGAACACTCTAACCGCTGGGCCAAACAGTTATTATTATATATTATCTATTACCAAACTTTTAAATTATTGAAACTGTTACCAAAAATATTAATATGTAGCAATCCAGAAATAACTACACCTCTTATACATGTATTTATGAAATTTTATTTTTGGTTATAGGATTTCAGTAATGTCGAGTTTGGTCATAAATAATATCTAATTATATCCATTTTGATACATCTTATTCCACTAGAGATAATAAAATCCTAATAACTTTGCTTTAGAAGAAAATTAAATTTTTATAAAAGATTGTTAGGGTTGGATACTGTATATAAGTTTCATTCGTTTTTTTTTACTAATTAATGCAAATTAGATGAAGCATTATCATTTTTAATTATTTTTGATAATTATTTCTTATTTCTGTTGTTTTTTTTATACTTTGCAGTAATAAAATATAAAGTAAAGTTGGCGACCTTAGTCAAGGGTAACCCAAAGGCTCCCTTTTCAATAGTTACTACATTGAGGTATAGGAGAGGGTGCTACTCCATTCCCTGGATTGCTCCACTTTACCCTTGATCCTTACCTTATATTGCTGAGTGCAAAGCAAGGAGGCATCAAGTAACATTTTTTGAGTCTTTGGTATGACGTGACCTGGGATTGAACCTCGGACCATTGGCGAACACTGTATTCATTAGACCAATGAAAATGACCTTATTGTCATAATATCTGACTAGTTATTTTTTCTTAAAATTTTTTTTCGACTCCTAAGTAGTTGTTATATTTGAGAAGTTTCTTTAGATAAGGGATTTGAAATCAAATTTAATTAGAAACTTGTTCTTTATTCCAGTTCATACTTCCTTAGTAGTCATAGGCTACACAAGAAAATGACCTGCAAGTTAGAATAAGATAAAAGAAATGCTAGTCAAGAGTTAATGATACAGATTATTGATTTGTTTATATTAAATTACAGTGTACTGAAATTATCGGAAATTGAAACAAATTTTATTATTAATGTTCTTACGAGCAGATGTTTTTTTACAGGAGTTTCAAAATCAGTGGAAAATCTATTCAGCTTAGAAAAAATACAGTATTACTTCGGTTAATACTTTAGATATATTCATAAAAAATGCAGCACTGAACAAAAAAAGGTTCTACCCCTGGAAATAGATATGGACAGACCATTCTTAGAAAATTTAATTTTCTTCGAAACCAAAGATATCAGGATTTTATTATTTCTTATGGAACATTATATCTTTAGTAATACAAAAAAGGTTTTATTATGTATCATTTACTACTAAACATTACAGCATTGAAACTTTTGTGACCAAAAATAAAAGATAAGTACTCCTCTTATATATACAAAGTGTCTCAAAATAGATGCAACCCATTAATATGATAATTCATATTGTATCAAGTCATCTTTCGTCTGAGTCTTAAAAGATCAAACCAGATTACAAGGGCAGAAATTGATTGACTTTATCCTACAGTACACGTGAAAGACCAAGTTCTTGGGAATGTCTTCAGAGAGACTTTTTTGGACTACTTCCAACAGAATCTCTCACTGCATCCACATTATTTAGTGGGGTGCGTCCTTGCGGTGAAATGGTTAAAGTGCTGGACTGCAGAATCGTAGTAAGCAAGTTCGAACTTCCGTCGTGCTATTACGTTCACTTTCAGACTAATACCCTTGGAAAAGGTATGAACCCCCTTATCCTCCCAGCTATGGGTTAAATAGTATCACTACTGTTCTTCTAGAAGGATGGATTTGGCATTAAATAACCCAAGAAGGTTAATATACCATTAAACAACAAAAGAAATAATCATTGCTTTTATCGTATTTGGCAGGAATTGATTTATGTATTGTCCACAGTTATATATATCCCTAGTACTTTCTGCCCGACTTTGGGCCATCATCAGGAGAGGATCTATAATAAAAGTGATGTAACTTTTGTTTTTGCATATTACTGCTACGTAAGAGTGTCTTTTAAAAGCAAACTCTAGTCTTCAACGGTAAAGATGTTCTTACGTAGTAGTAATATACAAAAACAAAAGTTACATCACTTTTGTAATAGATCCTCCCCTGATGATGGCCCAAAGTTGGGCAGAAAGTACGAGGGATATATATAACTATGGACAATTCATAAATCAATTCCTGCCGAATACGATAAAAGCAATACAGCAATACAAACAGATCCAGAAGAAAATATGTAGACAGAAAATGTCTATTATGTTCAATGAAATTTATATATGTATATATATATATATATGCAATCTGACAGAATTGCCTCCTGGATTTAAAATTGCTGCTCTGCTGATGTTAATAGTAATTAGGTATGTGTTTGAGTAACAGCAGAATCAGGAATCTTACTATCTCAGTTGCCATAATCATGTAGAATGGTGAACATTTTGCATTGCGATTACTTCCTCTGGTAATAGCTGAAGGCTCAATTCTTTAAATGTTTTTTTAAGCCACAGATGAACTGAAAGACTTTATTACAATAAATTGTGATGTACCAGTCAACCGTCTAAGTGTGAGAAAAATCTCTGAAAAGGAAGGGGTTGACTTATGCAGCTGGACTAAAATCAAAACCTTTACCACAATGTGGTTAACCAGTGGAACAGTAGTTCTTACAATCAATATACACCACTTACCATAACTGACACAAACATTTCCAACCTAAATTTGTGTTTAATGAACATATCTAAGAAATTAAGATAGAGATTAATCAAAAATTATAAAATTGTTATACAAATTAAGTATTGAATCAACACTATATCACACACTGTTTCCAACAGCTTATACACAGACTGTTAATAGTAACTGGAACATCACAGCACCCAGGTAGCTTTTTGGACAACTGTGGTATATTGTTTGTCTGCACAATTTCATGGTTGCACAATAGATTGTGAATTCATATGAATATAAGTTTTAATCTGTAAGATTTATTTGTTTCTTATATGGTTGATGTAATTCTGATTTCAGAGAAAAATTACATATACCATACACTGCTGAAGTAATTACAGTTTCATGAGACATAATGGAAGTTAACTGAATATACACAATATTATTACTCTACTTATACAGCACAACATTATCACTCTACTTATATAGCACAACATTATCACTCTACTTATATAGCATGACATTATTACTCTACTTATACAGCACAATATTATTACTCTACTTATACAGCACAACATTATCACTATACTTATATAGCACAACATTATCACTCTACTTATATAGCATGACATTATTACTCTACTTATACAGCACAACATTATTACTCTACTTATACAGCACAACATTATTACTCTACTTATATAGCACAACATTATTACTCTACTTATATAGCACGAAATTATTACTCTACTTATATAGCACAAAATTATTACTCTACTTATATAGCACAACATTATTACTCTACTTATATAGCACGAAATTATTACTCTACTTATACAGCACAACATTATTACTCTACTTATACAGCACAACATTATTACTCTACTTATATAGCACGACATTATTACTCTACTTATATAGCACGAAATTATTACTCTACTTATATAGCACAAAATTATTACTTTTCTTATATAACAACATTATTGCTCTACTTATATAACACAACATTATTACTCTACTTATATAGAACAACATTATCACTCTACTTATATAGCATGACATTATTACTCTACTTATACAGCACATCATTATTACTCTACTTATATAGCATGACATTATTGCTCTACATATACAGCACAACATTATTACTCTACTTATATAGCACGACATTATTACTCTACTTATATAGCACGAAATTATTACTCTACTTATATAGAACAAAATTATTACTTTTCTTATATAACACATTATTGTTCTACTTATATAACACAATATTATTACTCTACTTATATAGCACAACATTATCACTCTACTTACATAATACAGCATTATTACTCTACTTATATAGCACAACATTATTACTCTACTTATGCAGCACAACATTTCAAATAAAGATTACTTGAAAGTTATTATATTGATTAAAACCTTGATTCTCTTATATATCACACTGTAATTTTAAAAGTATTCACTTGTGCATATTCATAAAGTTAGACTTTAATAAACGTATTATATGCTTTTGTAGGCACCTCGGGTAGTGTAATGATTAGCACGTTTGACTAGCAAACCTACAAGAGTGAGTTAAAGTCTCATTGGGTGCCCCATTCATTCAGCCTTGTGCCACATCTAAGCAAAAAGCTTAGTAAATTACTATTATATTCTTTTGCTTCAAGTTATCATAGACTATCCTCATTTAGGCCAACTGGGTAAGTTTTGGCCTACCAGTAACATGCTCTATGTTTGTGGGTCAACCTATGTGGCAGGTATCAGTCTAATCTAGAATTTTGAGCTAAAAATCTTGACATTGACTTAAATGCCAAATCATCTTGTATGCCATCATGAAATTGAAAGCAATGACTTGGTGAGTGCTGTATAACTTTAGTGTGAGTCTTCTGGTGCATATAGTTTGTGAGGACGACGAATATTTGAAAGATATAATCTTTAAAATAAAGAGATGACAATAATGAAGAAAAATGACTAATAATGGTTTTTTTAGTGTAAAATTAGATTTTTAATTGGATCTATGTTGTCTTTTTTCTTCATTTTTTTTTTATTCATGTTGCAATTTTCTTTTGGGTTTTCTGTGTGTCTTACAGACAGTTTCATGAGATACCACATCGTCAAGCATTTCAGATATTAATAAAAAAGAAAAAAAAACAGAAAAAGGACAAGGCTGGTAATTCTTTTTATTTTATTTATAAAATGTTCTTTTTATTGTTTGATCAGCAGTTCACTATATTCATATTGGTTATCATAAGATTTTAAAAGTTTTCAATTATTGTTTTTAAAAAGGTCATTTTTTAATTGGGAAAATATGTGACACTATACACAGGCTGATCTCTGTGTGAAAGCATGTGTGTATGGTTGTGGTTTAGCCATGGGTATTCATATGTGTATGTGTGTGTCCATGAAGGGGTCTGGAAACAGCAATGTTTGCCTCTCCATATATACACAAGGTCAACTAGTGGATAGTTGGAAAAACAGGGTCTCTCAGTCACTAGAAGAGGTGAGAGAGACACAGGGCTCAACCAGAGGGCAGTCGGAAGAACAGGGTCTGTTAGTCACTAAAAGGGGTGAGAGAGAGAGAGAGACACAGGGGTCAACCAGAAGACAGTGAAAAAGAGGGAAACTGCCACCAAAAGTGGATAAGAGATGAGTACAGAAAGACAGAGATATAGAAGAGGCATGAACAGTACTGGAAAGAAGAAATCAGTAACTAGATCTCAGATACAGAGAAAAATACAAATACAGAAAAGATGGCCTGAGAACCAGAGAATGGAGACCAGCAATAGGCAGACATGTAAATAGGCTGGGAAGTTGGGGTTTTTTTTTTAGTTAAGGTATTTTGTGGAATAAAAAGTCAAACAAGCTTCTCTCCTCCCAAAATATTTATTTAACCTTTCGTGTTTTCACCTTGTTTCTTTCTTTGTGGAATCGTCCCAGACATGCATTTCAATCTGCAGCGAAAGTATCTACGAGAGGTCAGACAATCATGCAACCAAATGTTTTCTTTCCGTAAGTGCATCCCCCAGTTGTATATATGTTTCCACAAATATTGCTATCAAAATACAGCAGATAATCTTCAAAACAATGAGATGACAATAAGAAAACAATATTGGCAGATATTGTCCTTTCTTAAAGTCAAATTGAATTTCAAATAGAATATATTTTATCTTTTTTTTTTTTTATTTATTTACATTCCAATTTTACTAATTAAGTCAAAAGTTTTGCAATATTTTGGTGCATGCTAATTTACAGTACGCATATCATATGACCGAAGCAGTTCAAGCCATGGAAGATTCTCATTGCAGCAATTGGTGTGCTGACACATCGTGCATTGCTACTCTCTGTGATTTAAAAGTCACACCGACAAATATGCAGTATAGTCTAATTCAGGAACTTATGCTTTACAATTTCAAACTAAGCCATAATGCCATGGAAGCAACCAAAAATATTTGTTCCATGAAGGCACAGTTGATTACAGAAGAATTACCAAAGGATTTAAGAAATTTCACTCAGGTTTCAAGAACCTTGATGATCAGGCAAGGTTAGGTAAGCCTAAAACCATGGATTCTGAGACTGTGGTCTTAGCCATAGAAGTAAATCCAGTGTGTAGCACTTGGAGAGTATCAGGCGAGCTTTGTATCTCTCCGACCAGTATGGGTTGTCACCTTCATGACCTCAGCAAAAGCATCTGTCGAATTGTACCTCACATTACTAAAATATTGCAAAACTTTTGATTCACCCTCGTACTTTTACTTGTATTAAAAATATACAACTGAATTGAATTAGAATGTAAATATATCTGCTAATTCTTTTTATTATTGCGACAAGGAAGTAGCCATGCTGACTATTATTTTCAGTTTTCCACTATTAACTGTTGTATAACTCCCAATCAATATTGCAGCTGCTGTTTCAACCCACTCTCATAGGAATGAGTGACAGTACCTCAGAAAATTTCCACCATCTTTTTACTGCCTCTAAAATAATGAATGCTAAGAGAATGAACAACAAAAGATCTTATCTTTAAAAGAGTTGTTTTTATGTTTGCTTCTCTTTCTGACCACTAAGCTGTCCAACTTTCATTATCATCATTGTCCACTGTTATCAGAGTCTCTTATAAGCTGTTCAGCCATCTTGGTGGGGGGTTAGAATATGCCGATTAGAATTGTAAGACCCTTTTCCACACAAAAAAGCATATCCTGTGAATGACACTAAACTGCATCTGATGATAAGGCTCATGTTCTGGAGCTCTTGGGAGTGTGGAATTATTCCTTCGTTGTCATTATTCCCAGGACGTTTTTTGCTGGAAAATGCAGCTACTAAAAATCAGAAAAAAAAGAAGTTAAATAGTTACAAAAATGTGTTTTCAAAGTTTTTGCATTCAAAGCATTTAGCATTGTTGTCTGATACATTCTGAGTGCAACCTGAACTTTTATCTTTTGTACTTCAAATGTTTTTGATTGCTTTTTGGTTGTGTTATGGACCAGTTTGAACTTATAAAACATAAATGTCTGAATGTGTCAAAAGATTTGCAATATTTTCATAATATCCGGCACAATTTAGCGGCTCTGAATGCTTTTGCTAAGATTGTGCAGGTGACAAATCACACTGGAACATGAGATGCCAAGCTCGCCTGATACTCTCTGAATACTGCTTACTGGATTTGCCTCAATGACTTAGAACATGACCTTAGGCCTAATTGACTTTACCTAATCATTGTAATCCTTTCAAAATGAGAAAAATTCCTTGAATGATCTGGTTACTGTATGTGTGGGGATACCAAAAAGGCCATATATGGGACCCAAATTTGTAATGTTTAGAAATATATAATAATAATAATGATAATAAAGTAAGTAAAGTTGGCGACCGTAGTCAAGGGCGACCAGAAGGCTCCCTTTTCAATAGCTTCTACACTGAGGTGTAGGGGAGGGCACTACTCCTTTCCCTAGATTGCTCCACTTTACCCTCGATACATACCTTATATAGCTGAGTGTTAAGCAAGGAGGTATCAAGTACCATTTTTAAAGTCTTTAGTATGACACGACTTGGGATTGAAACCAGGTCTCCCAGACCATTGGCGAACACTCTACCCACTAGGCCAATGAGCCAGTTAAATATGATAATAATAAATATCATATTTACCAACCGCTCGGGCAGGATATGACACAAGGTCAATTTTTAAGCGGAGTTTAACAGGTTTGAATGCAGAGTTTTCCTTCTCCTAGACTAGTTGCCTCACCAAGGCTGAAGAACCTAATCTGTCCTACTATTTACCCATAGCTGGAGGGAGAATAATTGGATTCATACCTTTCCCAAGGGTATTAGTGCTATGTGAAAGGCAATCAGTCTCGTATTGTCGTGTCCAATTCCTACGACGATAACCATTACACCACGGGCACCTCCACAAATTAATAATAATTTATAAGCAATAAGAATTGAAATAAAGAATCTTGCTGTCACTTGATCTCGAGAACAAGATTCTTTATTCTATTTCAATTCTTTTTTTGCATCTCTTTCAAAGGCCTAATGATTTTTATATTCAAATTTCTTCTTTTTTAATAAATGTTGACTTTATTGTATTTGGAGAATTGTTAGAGGCAGCGATATCTCTAACTATGTTTAAAATAAAAATGTTTCTAGTTTAGAGACATCAAAATAAAATTCTGATAACCAAACCATCCTCTACGACTGTATTGTAATCAACTGCGCCTTCATTTTTCACACAACAAATATTTTTGGTCGTTTCTTTGGTTTGGGTTTTTATGGCATATCAACCTTTGTAGGTTATTTAATGCCAAATCCATTTTATGAAATTAATTCTATTTAAAACAATTCAGTTTTGGATAAGTATGCAGTTTAAATGTAAGTACAGTTTAATTGTGAAAAACATTTCTATTTCAAGCTGTTCAATTTAGTCAAGCAGGTCTACTTCAGCTAATTCAGTTTAGTATAAGTAGAGATTTTTTTTATACAGTTAAATTTCAAAACAGTTCTATATTAAACAAATCAGTTTCATGTAAGTAGAGTTTTAATGTCAAGAAACAGTTCCATTTGAAATAATTCAGTTTAGTATAAGCAAGCAGTTTAAATGTAAGTACTGTTTGAAAACATTTCAATTTCAAGCTATTCAGTTTAGTGAAACAATTCAGTTTAGCATAAGTATGCCGTTAGTTCTATTTAACCCATAGATAGGGCCCTAACAGGTGCTACCACACCGGGCCAGAGTGGACCTGGGAGCAATGGCAATGAAAGGGGTGCTCCGCATTCCTCAAAGCTCCAGCATCACTGGAACCTCACTATCAGATTCTTTAGTGTCATATCCAGGAAACTCATTGGTTTGGGGCATCTTACCCCACTGCAGAGGTGTAGTCGGTGTATTCTACAGCCCAAGCCGACTGGGCAATTGGTCGTTTCTGTTGTGTTATGTCTGAGTTCAAATTTGTAAAGCATAAGTTCCTCCATTTCATATTCATCTTTGCAACTTTCCAATCCATAATGGAGTGAAGCAAAACACAATGTGTCAGCACACCAACTACCACAATACTACCAAACCACAGTGGGTACTGTTATTATAACATTATGATATATAAGAGGTTTGGGTGTGTTGGGGAAGATTATGAAGTTGGTCACTAAAATTTTTTTCTTATCCTCATTCACTTGTTATCATATTTACCAACCCCTCCGCTCGGGCAGGATATGACACAAGGTCAATTTTTAAGCAGAGTTTAACAGGTTTGAATTCAGAGTTTTCCTTCTCCTAGACTAGTTGCCTCACCAAGGCTGAAGAACACAGTCTGTCCTACTATTTACCCATAGCTGGAGGGAGAACAATTGGATTCATACCTTTCCCAATGGTATTAGTGCTATGTGAAATGCAATCAGTCTGGTCCAGGATTTGAACTCGTGTCGCCATGTCCATTTCCCTATGATGATAACCATTACACCACGGGAACCTCATTCACTTGTTATCTTCTTTTGTTGGTTGTTTAGGCTGAAAAGAAATGAATGACAGAAAAGAGACACAGATACTTTCAAATTCAACTTTTATTTTTATCATTAAGGGTTTTCGGACTATTGTCTTCATCTTTATTGTTATTTCTACAATGTTTCAGCCGATATGTCCTCCGGCCTTCTTCAGGTGTTTGTTGAACTTGGGAACCTTCATGAAACTTTGAACTACGTCCTTTATTGAATCCACGGTTGCTTGTTCTGATTCCGTTAGCCATAACAGGGTACAAGTGTTAAGTATTCCTGTATTGTTACTCGCCTGCAGTCAGGATTGAACCTGCAACCTCCAGATGATTGTCTCCTTAGAAGCTTGGGGAACCAAAGCCTATAACCATTACACCATGTGTCCTGTTGTATAAATAACAATAAAGATGAAGACAATAGTCCGAAAACCGTTTATGATAAAAATCACCGAGCTTCGTCTCAGAAATTTAGACAATCAACTTTTATTCCCAGGTTTACAACTATTTCATGGAAAGAAATGTTCCTTCACCCAAACTAGTAAAATAGCTGTGCTCCCTGTCAAGGTGTCTATCAGGATCAGAGAGTTTCTTTTTGGAGCCAGGAAATCCATATTTTCAAGCATGCTGAAAGCCTCTGAAAGGAAGGGCCATTTGGCCCTTCCTTTCATAGGCTTCCAGGTAGATTGTTATTTTTTATATTCATCTATTTTATTTTGTGTTTATTTTATTTTTATTTTCTTTATGTTATTGTTTTTTTAAATTTATTATTCAATACCCACAACACAATTGGTTAGAACAAGTTTTTAGCTACAAAAAAATCAAGATTGAAAAAAATAAGAAAAAAACATAAAATAAAAGATTTTTTATTTTATTTTGAGAAATAATTTGTACATAAATGTTCAACATTTTAGATAATCAGTTGTTAAAGGTGACAGGATCCCTACAGAAACAATAAACTGAAATTTGTTCTGGCTTTTTACAGTATAGCCCATAAATAAGTACACCCTTATGGATATTCATACAATTTTATTTTTGGTAGCAATTTTCATGCTGAAGTGTTTGGTAATAAATAATTCCTCATAAAAAAAAAGAAAACAGACAGTGAAAAAACTGAACTATTTCTTATTATTGACACAAATTTTAGTCAAACTTCTTTGGCTTAGATACATATAGGAAGTGATTATTTTTATTGATTATTGTCATCAAAGTTCCTTTAGTTCCTTTATTTCTAAAAAGAAAATTTTCAGAAATACCAAAAAAATAGAAAATTTCTTAAAATTTTCTTTTCCTTGATTTTATAGCCTAATTAGTGATTAGTTCTTTGTAGTTGTCTGAGTTTGTAGTTGTCTGAGTTTGAAAAAGGTCAAATTGTGGCAAACGATGGTTATTACTGGCTCATTAGCTAGTGGGTAGAGTGTTCACCAATGGTTCTGGAAACCTGGGTTCAATCCCAGGTCGCGTTATACCAAAGACTTTAAAAATGATACCTCTTTGATTAACACTCAGCAATGTAAGGTACATATCAAGGGTAAAGTGGAGCAATCCAGGGAAAGAGGTAGCACCCTCCCCTACATGTCAGTGTAGTAGCTATTGAAAAAGGAGCCTACAGGTCACCCTTGACTACAATCGTCAACTTACGTACTAATGATTGTGATATAGAAAAGAACTTGAATCTCCATCTGTCATCACGATCTTTGTTAATCAATCGTTGAAAGTATGACCAGACACTGTCAGAGAGTAATTGATGTTAATGGATAATGTAAAAAATCTTAAGTGGTCATAAATTGTTCTAACTTGTCATAAACTACATCAATTGTCTTAATAACATTTTTCATGTCAGCTGCTTGATTTTTGTTTTTTTTCTGTCCAATAATGTCATATTTGTTTGATTGTATTATGTTTCACTAAGAATGTTGAGAGCAATATTGAACAAGTCCTGGCGGCAACACCCCACAAGACACCAACTATACGGCCACCTGCCTCCCATCACAAAAACTATCCAAGTTAGACGAACCAGACATGCAGGACACTGCTGGAGAAGCAAGGACGAGCTCATCAGTGATGTACTCCTATGGACCCCCGCATATGGCCAAGCAAAAGCAGGATGACCAGCTCGAACATACATACAGCTGCTATGTGAGGATATGGGATGTAGCCCTGAAGACCTGCCAAAAGCGATGAATGATGGGGAGAAGTGGTGAGAAAGGGTCAGGGATATCCATGCTAGCGGCACGACATGATGATGATGATGTTTCACTAAAAATAATAAAATCCTGGTATCTTTTATGTAGAAGTAAATTAAGTTTTTATTAAAAAATTGTTAGGGATGTATTTATTTATGATAGATACTGTGATACTTTATAATATCCATTTTGATTGTATAAAAGTTGGCGACCGTAGTCAAGGACGACCAGAAGGCTCCTTTTTCAATAGCTACTACACCGAGGTGTAGGGGAGGGCACTACTGCTTTCCCTGCCTTGCTCCACTTTACCCTTGTACATACCTTATATTGCTTGAATGTTAAGCAAGGAGGTATCAATTACCATTTTTAAAGTCTTTGGTATGACTTGACCTGGGACTGAACCCAGATCTCCTGGACTATTGGCGAACACTCTTCCCACTAGGCCAATGAGTATGTTCCACTAAAAATAATAAAATCCTGGTTTCTTTCGTTTAAAAGAAAATTTTTTTATTTAAAAAATTGTAAGGGGTGTGCTTATTTATGAGCAGATCTGTATTTATCATTATCTAAATTCTGAAAGAAATCATTTCAATTTTTAATTTTTGGACAACTTTTTGTTTATTTTAATGCTGCTTTTTGTTATGATTTTTAAAAAGTTGAGTGCTCTATTGTATTCTACTAACATTAACAAGGTTTCATGGCTCACTATTCTTTTTCAATTTTTAAAAAAACTTCTTAGAAATCTAAGGTTATGTGGCATAAGGTGATTGGTCACTTAGGTACAAGGTTATTAAAAAAGGACCAATCAGCAAGAAGACAGGTCAACAGCCTGTCTCAAGTCAAAACAGTAGAATATATAAGTAACCACCAGAATTTGATGGCAGACAGGTCATTATGTTCCTTGGTGGTTTAATAAGATGCTGATAGTTAAACAACTCCTGTTGATTTTGGTTTCTCCCCACAACTAGAAAAGGTCCTGAACAAGCACCTTTTAGGAGAAAAAACTAAAACCTAGGTTGCCTACACCCATACAAAGTGAAGTGGAATTAATACTAGCAAAAGAAAAGAAATGAAAAATTTTTTTTTTTTTTTTTCATAAAAATTAAGAGCCATCCTGAAGATTCTTAAAAACAGACTTTTTGTTACATGTTTAATGCTGCAAGTAATATTGAACAAGTCCAGAAAGCAGCACCACAAAAAGCAGCACCGCAAAAAGCAGCACCCCAAAAAGCAGCAGCTATACAGCCACTTACCACCCATCATGAAAACTATCAAAATTAGATGAACCAGACATGCGGGACACTGCTGAAGAAGTAGGTATAAGCTCATAAATGATGTACTCCTATGGACCCCTTCATATGGACGAGCAAAAGCAGGAAGACCAGCCCGAATCAATACGGGATGTAGCCCTGAAGACCTGCCGGAAGCAATGGACGATAGGGAGGGGTGGTGGGATAGGGTCAAGGATATCCATGAAGATGGCGCGACATGATGATGATGATGATAGTCATATGTTACATCCAAATATATACTGGATGATTAAAAAGAAATCAATATTATTTGAGATGTACAGGGTGTTGGAGAAAAATTGATATCATTTTGTAATCTAATAACTTGACCAGTTTTCATTTAAATGATCTCAAATTTTAACAGCACATGTAAAAACAACTTAAAACTCTGTTTATTGTTTAAAATGCGTTTATTTCTCCAGTGAATGGCATTTCTTTATCTGATGAGAAAAAAACATAAAACATTTAGTATAGAATTTTGAGTTGTTTCTACACATCCTGTTAATATTTGAGATCATTTAAATGAGAATTGGTAAAATTATTAGATTACAAAATATCTAATCATCTGAAACACTATATATATATATATATATATATATATATATATATATATATATATATATATATATATATAGGTATTATTTGGTCCAGTTAAACCGGAGCTGGGAGTAATTCCATCAGGACAAGAAAACTATTCAAAAGTGAACATTTAAATTTTCCTGGTAAAGAGCTCAATGTAACAGACATTACAGAGCAATAATTTCATTAAGAAAAAAAATCCTAATGTGACCGGTTTGTGTTTTTTCTTAATGATATATATATATATATATATATATATATATATATATATATATATATGAATGAGAAAGAGACAGAGAGAAAAAAAAGTAGATATTTTTGGGTAGATTTGACAAGATGATGAAAAAAAAAAATGAAAAAAGTAGATATACTAAAAACACAGTCAACGTTTTTGGTTCAGAATATTTAATTCTTATTTATTGAAAAGGACTTTTTGACTGAGAAAATGTTTTTTTTCTAAAGTTTAGCAAAAGAGGAAATAGATAAGAGTGTATAAATGTAAATTTAAATAGGGGTAGGGTCTAAAGACAAAAGACAGGAAGAGGGGGAGAAGAGATCTAAGATTGAGTGGTGGTGGTGGTGGTAGTAGTAGGGTTTGTTGGTTTTTCATTTATTTTTCATCATATATAAATTTATATTCCCTTCAAGTATATTCTGCTTTGTTTGCTCTTTAAACATCCTGTATCGTTTTTTGTCTTCATACAACACACAGACCCATACAGAACTGCATTTATTCAAGCACGCAATAATGCATTTGCAACTATTGTTTTACTAGTCCCCTGAATTTCTTTCGGTTACCATGTATGAGAAATATATGTTGGCAATCTTAGAAAGAAGTTTACCCATCACATGACAATGGGTATTTCATTTATGTTAAAAGAAAAAAGCAACAATAAGATTTTAAAAAGTCTACCCAAAAATTACAATTTTTTCCAGATTTCAAAGTTGCAAGTCAAAATGGCCATGTATCAATGGTTTTATTAAAGAAGAAAACAGAAGAAAAAAAAAATTCGACTGTATTTTTTTCCTTGTCTGTTCACTTCTTCAGCTTACTTTTGATATGTTTATTCATTTCATATTTTTTGTCGCCCTGTCAGCTGGGGCTGTAGAATACGCTGACTGCACCTCTGCAGAGGGGTAAAACCCCCCCAACGAGGCTACCTGTTGGCCGTGGGTGGCGACCCGTGATGCTTAAGGACGGGATCCTGGTGGTTGAGCAGTACTTGGCCTGAAAATCGAGTGGTCAAGTCTCTTGCAACACACCACTTTGGCCCTTACTGGGCTAGACGGGCGGTCGGAGAGGCCCGATCCGATCAATCGGCTGGTCATGACAGTACTCTCTTAGATTTTTAGGTTTTTTTTTTTTTTTTTAAATCTAAATGAGGACGATGGCTGTAGGGTCAATCATGCTGTGGAAAGACTCGTAGTCCTTTCTGTCCCTGGGGAAGTAGTTATCTTGGGAACAAAAACCCAGGGACAAAAAATTAATTCGTCTATCACCAGCATGAGTATACTGAACATGTAGCCCTGGTGTTGCTAGGCGAATGGGTTTCCCCCTAGGCACATCCCCATATGGGGCTCCGAGGTGGGTGGGGAGCATGTTCAGTGAAACTCATCCAACACTTTTATGGCTTCTGTTAAAACAAAAACCCAAGCAAAAAGACCCCATATTGAATGTGATTCAGACAATGATGAGCCATATCCAAGGTTCATCATTCTAGAATCAAAAGAAAAACTACCGCTAACAAAAATATCCCCCTCCATCATAGAAAAATGTATTTCAGCTCTAATATCACCCAAAACCGTAAAAAACTTGAAGAATGGAACCATCCTTATAGAGGTGACAGGAAAAAAACAAGCCGAAATAATATTAAAGCAAAAAAAAATCCACAACATCGATATAAAAGCTTACCCCCATGAGAGATTAAACACCTCTAAAGGGGTGATAAGAAATGGAGAGCTATCATTATGCTCAATAATGGAAATTAAAAATGAACTAAAAAAACAAAATGTAATAGACATCAAAAGAATAACAATCAAAAAACAAAACGAAATAATTGAAACCAATACCTACATTCTAACCTTTAATAACCCAAAACCCCCTTTAGAAATAAAAATAGGCTATACAGTGGTGAAAGTTGAGACATACATCCCAAATCCCAGAAGATGTCATAACTGCCAGAAATATGGACACTTGAAGCAGCACTGCACAAGAAAACAAGTGTGTGTCAAATGTGGAGAGCAGGAACCAAATCACATAGAGGAATCCTGCAAAAACAGTCTAAACTGCAACAACTGCAAAGGGAATCATAGAGCAGACTCAAAGTACTGCAAAATCTGGGAAAGGGAAAAGGAAATTATCAAAATGAAAATCACCAGAAACATTACCTTCCCTGAAGCAAGAAGACTCGTAGAAAATCCCTTTAACAAATTAACTTTCTCTCAGGTAACCAGGACTCCCTCAAACCAAGTAGAAAACGAAGCAAAAACACAAATAAAAACAACAAAAATAGAAGAAGAATTAACAAATTTAATAAACGACCTACATGAACTAATCAAAACCCTTAAAACCATTATACCCAATGTACAACTAACTCCAACTGACAAATCAAAAAACATCCCTTCAACCTCTAGCCAAAAAAATGAAACGCTAACTATCAAAAACAGAAACCGATCAACCTCAAGAACCAGAGAAAAAGAAGAAAAACAAAAACCTACTCAACACACCCCTTCAAAAACCAAAAATAAATCCAGAAACATAGAAAGTATGGAAACCGAAATGGACTCGACACCTAAAATCGAAAATACAAAAATTAAATAGTACACCCTAAACCCAAGACACACACTGCATAAATAGTTATGGCCAAATACCAAAATACCCACAAGATAATCCAATGGAACTGTCGTGGCTACAAGGCAAATTACAACGAACTCCAGCTGTTAATAACTGAACAAAATCCTACCATTATATGTCTCCAAGAAACATTCAAAAAAAGCAATGATAAAACAAACATGAAAAATTATGAGCAATATGACTATATACATGACACGGGACTAAGAGCTTCGGGTGGTGTACCAATCCTAATAAGGAAAAACATTCCCCAAAGCAAAATCAACATCAGCACCCCCCTACAAGCAGTAGCAATTTCAGCAACTTTACACAAAACCACCACTATCTGCTCTATATACATTCCACCTCAAGATCCTATAAACGAAGAACAGCTAAATAACCTAATAAATCAACTCCCTAAGCCATATATATTGATGGGAGATTTCAATAGCCACAACATTTTGTGGGGAAGCAGGACAACGAACAAAAGAGGTCAGACCCTTGAAAAAATCATTAATAACAACAACCTATGTCTCCACAATCGGAAAGCTCAAACCCACCTAAGCTCATCCTCAGGTACATTCTCTGCTATAGATCTAACACTCAGCGATCCAGCCACCTTTATAGAATATAACTGGAGGGTATATGAAGATTCCTGCGGCAGTGACCACTTTCCAATCATAATAGAAAATACTAAACCAGGAAAATCAGACCCACAAACAGTCTCAAAAACCCCACGATGGAATTTCAAAAAAGCAAACTGGCAAGCCTACAAAAAACTATGCCTTGACACCCTAATCCCAGAAACAAATATAAACCAAGAAGAACCTATAATACATTTCACAAACACCCTAATTAATATAGCAAACAAAACCATACCTAAAACTACAACATCCCCAAAACATAACAATCCCTGGTTTACGGAGGAGTGCAAAACTATGATCAGAGAACGCCAAAGAATCCTCAGGAAATTTAAAACCAACCCTTCATCAGAAAATCTAGACAAATATAGACAACAAAGAGCTAAAACTAGACGCACAATTAAAGAAGCTAAAAGGTCCTCCTGGAGAAACTTCACTGCAAAAATAAACTCAAATACTAATCCCAAAACAATTTGGAACTTTGTAAAGAAAATATCAAATAAAACTGTCCACACTCCTATAAATCATCTCTCCCAAGGAAGCACAAAAGCTTTGAATGAAAAACAAATAGCTAATCTGATGGCAGAAAACTTTGCCCAAGCATCATCTACCAAAAAATATTCCAACAAATTTAACTCCATCAGAATCAAAGAAGAAAAGAACAAAATAAAGTTCACCTCTGACAATACTAAATGCTACAACCAACTTTTCACCCTAGATGAACTCCAAAATTCATTATCCAAATCCAATAACTCAGCTGCTGGTCCAGATGAAATCCACTACACATTTCTTAAAGAATTACCTTCAATTTCCCAGAAATATCTCCTAAACATATATAACAATATCTGGATCTCAGGCAATATCCCTACTTTATGGAAGCAAGCTACAATCATCCCCATCCTCAAAAAACAAAAAGACCCAACAAATCCCACCAGCTATAGGCCCATAGCCCTAACTAGTTGTGCATGCAAAACTTTAGAAAGGATGATAAACCAAAGACTAATATGGTTTCTCGAATCAAATAAACTGCTCTCAAACCTACAAGCAGGCTTCAGAACAAAAAGAAGCACAATGGACCAGGTGGTTCATATAGAAACTCTAATCAGAGAAACATGCATAAAAAAGGAACACCTAGTGGCAGTCTTTTTTGATCTTGAAAAGGCCTATGACACAACGTGGCCATACGGAATTCTCAAAGACCTTAGAAACTTTGGGTTACAAGGTAGACTTCCCATCTTCATCCAAAACTTTCTTGAAGACCGATCTTTCAGGACACTGATTGGCAGCACATACTCTGATTCGAAGCCACAAGAGGTGGGAGTTCCTCAGGGCAGTATTTTATCAGTATCCCTATTTATAATAAAAATAAACAGCATAACATCCTGCCTCCCTCCAGAAATCAAAGGGTCATTATATGTAGATGACTTCCTCATCTGCTATAATTCAAAAAACATGACAACCATAGAAAGGAAAGTACAACAATGCATAAATAAAATCGAAAAATGGACCACAGAAAATGGATTTACAATTTCAAATAGTAAAACAAAATGTGTACACTTCTGTCAAATCCACAAGATGCACAACCACCCTAAACTTACATTAAATAACACTGAAATACCCATAACAGATGAACATAAATTCCTTGGCATTATCTTTGACTCTAAACTATCCTTTATCCCACATATAAAAAAGCTAAGAATAAAATGCAATCAAGCCATGCAACTATTGAGAGCCATAGCCCACACAGACTGGGGTGCTGATAGAAAGACACTTATCAAGCTATATAGATCTCTAATAAGATCAAAACTTGACTATGGCTGCTTCATATACGGAGCAGCCAGAAAATCCTACTTACAACGACTGGAAACAATACACCACCAAGGACTTCGCCTTACTTTAGGAGCCTTTAATACTTCCCCAAAGGAAAGTCTATACATAGAAGCAAACGAACCCCCTCTCTATTTAAGAAGACAAAAATTAGCACTACAGTACTACATCAAACTCATCTCCTGTCCACAAAATCCTGCTTATGACTATACCGGCAAAACAAAATATGAAAACCTGTATCAAAATAACCCAAAAAAAATCAGACCTTTTAGCTTAAGAATAAGTGACCTCCTCAACGAAATCAAAATCAACACTAAAATAGTACACCATACCATACTCTCCAAAACGGCACCATGGACCATAAGGCAACCAACTATAAACTTAGAACTGGCTAAGTTACCCAAAATAAAAACACACCCCATCACTTATCAAGAGAAACTCATAAAAATACAAAATAAGTTCCCAGATCACTATCACATCTATACAGACGGATCCAAACAAGGAAAAAAAGTAGGCTGTGCTGCTATTTCTCAAAAAAAAGAAACCCTAAAACGCCTACCTAATGAAGCTTCAATTTACAGTGCAGAAACCACAGCCATTGATCTAGCTATGAATATCATAGCAGATCATAAAGCTTCCAAATTTATCATATACACAGACTCCAAATCAGTCCTGCTAGCACTACAGAACAGAGATACATCATCCCCCTTGATTACAAAGCTCTTAAACAAACTAAACTCCCTCTCTAAAAATAATAGCATCATATTCACCTGGATACCAAGTCACATTGGCATCCAAGGAAATGAAAAAGCAGACAAAGCTGCAAAAAAAGCTCTTCAAATTGATATGTGCAAATCAAAAATCCCATATACAGATCTAAAACCAACCATAAAGAAATTTATATCAGACAAATGGCAGAAATCATGGGACAATCAGACCCAAAACAAACTCCATGAAATACAAGAAGCTATCGGAGAGTGGCCAACAGGCTACAGAAGTAACAGAAGAGAAGAAGTAATACTTGCCAGATTGCGTATTGGGCACACCCACATTACTCATTCACACCTGTTAAAAGGGGAGGATGCCCCAGTGTGCCCATCATGCAAAGTACAACTCACAACCAAACATATCCTTCTAAATTGTAACAACCTTAAACATATCCGCACTAAATACTATCAAGCAAGAAACCTGAGGGACATCTTTAAGAATACAAACCCTGAAAACATTTTTAATTTTCTAAAAAAAAGCAACTTTTTCAGTAAGATATAACCAAACATCTCTATAGAACCGCTATTTTAATGACTGAAATTAAAAATAACCTTTTTGGCATTAAATGACCCACAGGGGTTGATATGCCGTTAAACAAAACTCAAACTCAAACTCATATTTTTTGTGCTCCAACAGTTTTAGGATATATATATATATATATATATATATGATTTTATTTAATGCACAGTTACATGCAAAATAGAAATACAAACATGAATATTAAATCACTGTATTCAGAACCTACACAATAGCCAAACTAACTTTTTTTTTTCAAGATATCTTCAGGCCAGTGTTAAAGTGTAAATTCAAAATACATTACCTCTTTTTTTTAAAATTTTGTGCTCGAGTAAATCATAATATAAAAATCATATGTTAAGCTTAAGTTATTTTTTTTGACGTTATATATATATATATATATATATATATATATATATATAGTTCTTTGACATAATGAACTCTCTGAAATGTACATGAGAAGATACAAAATAAAAAATAAAATAATATATATATATATATATATATATATATATATATCTCCTTTTATATGAAGACAAAAAGAAAAAAGATAAAAAGAAAAGTTCTATTGTCTTTAATCAAACATGTCTAAAGGATAACACGCTGCCAAAATATAAACTTTATTTATATATCTATACATATATGCATATATATATATATATATATATATAAACACAAACACACACACACACACACACACACATATGCACACATATATATGTGTATATATATATATATATTTGCATACATATATATATATATATATATATATATATATATATATATATATATATATATATACACATATATATATATATGTGTGTGTGTGTGTGTGTGACCATAACCTTGATATGTCCTATTGAGTCTCATTCAACAAATGAGGAATTGTCCTTATTATATGCTTATGCACTTGGACTAGTATCCTCATCTTGGCTGTTTGAATATTTCAGCTACAATGTGAATATAACTAAGATGAGGACATTAGTTCAAGTACATAGTTCCTTCTAGAAATGCAAGCAAAAATTATCAAGTTGGTACTGACAAGCAAGATATCCTCCATTGGTCAGAGTGTGTACAGTTTTTGTTCCCATTATTGGTAACCTTTCATTTTTTTTGGTACATCTTCAGAAATAAGCAGAAAATAACAAAATTCATATGGCTGTTCTTTATCAGACATCAGTTGTCAATAATAATGTATATTTTTTTCAAGTGATATGCTACATGATGTCCCTAAATTTCACGGGTTCCAATAATTGTGACCAGGACTTTAAGAGTAAAATAATCAGTTTAAAATTGTTAAACATTTCCCTTAAATCAAATCTTCATTTTTGCAACGAAAACCTTACATAAATCTTTACTGCCCGTGGTGTAATGGTAATCATCGTAGGAAATGGACACGGCAACACAAGTTCAAATCCTGGACGAGACTGATTGCATTTCAGATAGCACTAATACCCTAGGGAAAGGTATAAATCCAATTATTCTCCCTCCAGCTATGGGTAAATAGTAGGACAGACTGGGTTCTTCAGCCTTGATGAGGCAACTAGTCTAAGAGAAGGAAAACTCTGAATTCAAACCTGTTAAACTCCACTTAAAAATTGACCTTGTGTCATATCCTGCCCATGTGGAGGGGTTGGTAAATAGGATAAATCTTCACTTTATAATTGGATGTCAAAAGAATTTAATTTGGCTTATTAACTAAAAATGAAATACCTTTTATCTTCAAAATTAACTTCTCTTTTTTTTCATTTTACTTTTTAGATCCTATCACTAAACTCAATATTGCCCTTTTGGCAGGGTCTAGTATACACTAGCTATAACCCTTATGAAGGGTAAGGCATCTCCTATTCATCCATCATCTTCGTGCAACAATCACTCAATATAGCATTCATTCTATTTAGCTTAGGGGCGTCATGGTTATGACACTAAACTATATTGGATTGTGAGTTTATAGTTCTGGAGATTTGGGGAATGGGGAGTACCCCTTCATTGCCATCACTCCCAGGTCCTCTCTGGCCCAGAGTGGTAGCACTTGATAGGGTCTAATAGAACTGTTTGACATTTAAACTGAGTGCAAGCAAATGACTTATATCAAATTGAATTGTTAAAAATAGAGCTGTTTGATCATTTAATTGTGTAAAAACAAATGGCTGATGTTTAATTGAATTGTTAGTAATGCATAATAATACTTGGAATTTTTTAACTAAGTGCAAAAGAATGAGCAATGTTGAATATAATTATTAGTGTGAGATATCAATAACTGAAACCATTTAACTGTGTGCAAACAAATTAGTTCTAACTCATTTAAAGATGAAATTACTGACAAACTAATCTCTTACATATCATGTATATCTATTCAAATGAGTGTAAACAAATGACCAATGTTATATTGTTATTGCTACATAGTAATACTTAAAACAATTTAACTGTACGCAAACAAATGATTAATAGTAAACAGAATTATTTTTATGAGATAGCAGATCTTGAAACTATTTAACTGTGTGCAAAAAAGAGCTCAGCCTCATTTAAGAAATGTCATCAACCAAATATGTTTACAAGTTATATATATTCAATAAGTATATAAGAACAGATTTGGCATTAAATAACCAAAACTGGTTGATATACCATAAAACCCAACCAAACCAAGATCTGTTTAAAAATGAATCATTTTTGATAGGAATACCTGATATCATAAAACCATATACAAAAATACTTTAAATAAACAACACAAAAATGTAAATATAAATGTATGCAATTTTCTAACCTCCGGGCATGAAATAACCCAGACAGGTTGACATACCATTAAAATCAATCAATCAATCTCATCTAGTTAACTGACCTTAGTGTATTGTTCTGCTTGAAATCTCTGGTATAAAATTTAGCAAACAACTTTTGACAAGTTTGATTATTCATAGTAACTTATTCATAAATATATAAATCTTGAACATTTGAGTTGTACTTTTATTTTCAACAAATTGGACAAAGAATAAAAAGATGAAAGAAAGAAACAAAGCTGTCGATAGAAAATCAAATCAAAGGTTTTTTTAATAATTTATTTTGTTTATAGATAGATAGATAGATAGATATGGACAGACTGACACAGATAGATGTGGACAGACTGAGATTGATATGAATGACATATATATATATATATATATATATATATATATATAAAAGTAGGGAAGTAAATATAAATGACCCAAGATAGATAATGTGAGAAAAAGTGAAAGAATGACGATGTAAATAAAAAATTAAAGCAAATATCTTTATCATTCCTTATTTTATTCAAGAAATAACACTATTCTGTAGTGTTCTTTAGACACGTAGATGTCATCACTTTATCATATAAGTTGTTCAGCTGTAAACATGTATTCTTTGAGGGGTTCATGAAATAATGGCTAAAGTACTGAACACCAGCCTCAATGTGAGAAACCATGCATTCATTTTAAATTTTAAAATTAAAAGAATTGAAATTTCAATCTTGAAACTTTTTTTTTTTTTATCAAACCTCATATATAGAATAAGAATTCTTAAAATAACAGATAATCAGCTCTTTTTAAACAGAAAAGTTTTTCAAGAACTATATTGTTATTGCAATCAACTTGAAGCTATAGAAATAGTCAAGCACCCTTTTTAAAAGTTTAGACTAAATAAACATAGTAGAATCTTTTGGCCCATGCAATACTGACAATCTAGTCATGTATTTATTGTATCAAAGAGGTAACAAATATCTCCTTTTATTATAATGATGATGATGATGATAATAATCATCATCATGTAGACCAACTTCAGACAAATAAGAAATGAACAAGTCATCTTGTAAACTTCAAAGTTTCAACAGATCACAGAGGGCCCAGTTGGTTGGGGCTGTAGAATACACCAACTGCATCTCTGCAGAGGGGTAAGAACCCCACCCCCAATGAGTGTCCTGGATATGACACTAAAAAATCTGATGGTGAGGTTCCAGCAATGCTGGAGCTTTGGGAAATGCGGAGTACCCCTTCATTGCCATTGCTCCCAGGTCCACTCTGGCCTGGCGTGGTAGCACCTGATAGAGCCCTATCTATGGGTTAAATAGAACTAACGGCATACTTATGCTAAACTGAATTGTTTGATTAAACTGAATAACTTGAAATAGAAATGTTTTTTTACAATTAAACTATACTTACATTTAAACTGTGTGCTTATGCTAAACTGAATTATTTAAAATAGAACTGTTTTTTGACATTGAAACTGTATTTACACTAAACTGAATTGTTTAACAAAGAAATGTTTTGATAATTAACTGTGTGTAAACAAAATCTGTACTTATACTAAACTGAATTAGCTGAATTAGAACTGTTTGACTAAACTGAATAGCTATTTTTCACAATTAAACTATACTTACATATAAACTGTGTACTTATGCTAAACTGAATTATTTGAAATTGAACTGTTTTTGACATTGAAACTGTACTTATACTAAACTGAATTGTTATATATAACTGCTGGAATAGTTTGAAATAGAAATGTTTTTGACAATTAAACTGTGTACTCATGCTAAACTGAATTGTTTTAGATAGAACTGATTATTTACATAAAAATGGATTTGGCATTAAATAACCTAGAAAGGTTGATATGCCATAAAACCCAACAAACTAAACCAAATCAAGATCACAGAATTCAAATAAACACAAGCAAAAATCTCAAGAAATATGCAGACCTTGCCTGAGAATTTAAAATGTTGTGGAATATGAAGTTGACAGAAATAACAATCATAGTCAGAGAGAATGGGGGAACAAGAAATCACAGGAAGGATTGAGACTGTACCAACCTCAAAATTGCTAAGATCCTTAAGAATATTTAGAAGAGAACTGGAGAGATGAAGAGACCTGTTGTCACTTAGAATTCAGTGAAAACCACTAGTTACTATGGGTGTGAAAATTTGCAAGGATAAAATAATGTATATAAAGTACTCTTTCTTCAAAACTTGAGATCCTAACAGGCATAATCTCTTGAAAACCTGTTTAATCATTACAATCCCATTGGTCTATTGGGCAGAGTGTTTGCCAATGGCCCACTAGACCAGGGTTCAATACTAGCTAGAGTCATACCAAAGACTCAAAAAATGGTACTTGACACCTCCTTGCTTAACACTCAGCATTATATGGTATATATCAAGGGTAAATCAAAGCAATCCAAGGAAAGGAGTAGCACCCTGCGTTATACCTTGGTGTAGTTGCTATTGAAAAGGGAGCTTTTGGGTCACCCTTGATTATATTCGCCAACTTTACTTTTACTTTATTGACCAAAACGTTGAAGAAAATGTAACTTGTCCGTAAGTTCTTTATTTAACACAGAGCCATAGCTAGAGTTAGTAAATATATGTATTTATTGAGCGCATACAGATATGAAAATGATGAAACAAGAGAATTATTATTTTTGATATAAAACTTGCTTATATTTGAATGTTTCATATATCAAAGGGGAATTGGTTTGGTTTGATTTGGTTTATTTGTTTAATGGCATATCAATTTGTAATATAATTTGTAAATAATTTGTATATAATTTGTAAATATTTGACTAATCATCATATTTACCAACCCCTCTGCTCAGGCAGGATATGACACAAGGTCAATTTTTAAGCAGAGTTTAACAGGTTTGAATTCAGAGTTTTTCCTTCTCCTAGACTAGTTGCCTCACCAAGGCTGAAGAACCTAGTCTGCCCTACTATTTAGCTATAGCTGGAGGGAGAATAATTAGATTCATACCTTTCCCAAGAGTATTAGTGCTATGTGAAATGTAATCAGTCTCGTCCTGGATTTGAACTTGTATCGCCATGTCCATTTCCTGTGACAATAACCATTACACCACGGGCACCTTGACTAATCATAAGTATATTTTTAATTTAAAAAAAATCACATTCTTATTTATCTAGAATCATTTGTTTGCACACAGTTATATGATATTAACTCTTCCTGTCTAATGCAAATAATTTGCAAAAACAGTTTAATGAGCCCAGTTGACAGGGGTCGTAGAATACAATGACTGCATCTCTGTAGAGGAGTAAGACCCTCCCTCTACTCCCAACAAGTGTTCTAGATATGACATTAAACAATCTGATGGTGAGGTTCCAGTAATGCTGGAGCTTTGGTGGAATGTGGAGAACCCCTTCATTGCCATTACACCCAGGTTCACTCTGGCCTGAAATGGTAGCACCAGATAGGATCCTATTGATGGGTCAAATAGAACTGTTTGACATTTAAACAGCGTGAAAACAAATGATATGCTAAATTGAATCATTAGAAATAGAATTGTTTGATCATTTAACAATGTGTATCTACAAAATGTGTTTATAAATCATATATTTAATATCTATGTAAAAACAGGATTTGGTATTAAATAACCAAAAATGGTTGATATGCCAGAAAACCAGATCATACAGTTTAATAGTTTGTTTCAAGTATTTGTACTTAACATTAAAAATTCTATTTAATAATCATTTGTTTGCACGTAGGTATATGGTTTCATGTATTCTCATCTAATACAAATAATTTTCATACTGATATATTTGAATCATAAGAAGGACCCTAATTGTTACTACTACTCTTAGAGTGGACCTGGGAGTAATGGCAATGAAGGGGTATTCCACACTCACCAGAATTTTGAAACTGGAGCTTAACCACCAGATGCATTTTAGTGTCATACACAAAACAAAAGGGTAGTTGATAAGTTCAAACCTTGGACAATGCTGTTTTTATTTCACTTTACAATGAAAAAGATTTTGAAAAAGGCATGAATCTAGCTATTCTCCTCCCATCTATGGATAAATGATAGAATAGACTGGGCTCTTTGGCCTTGGTTAGGCAACTGATCTAGAAAAAGGAAGAACTTTGATTTCAAAACCAGAGGATGTGGTGTTAGCCCCCCCCCCCCGCCTAAAAACCTTGCTGCTGAAACTGCAGCACCATCATCACCATGGTCACTGTGGTGTGACTATGGCTCTAGACTTCTCAAGCAGTTTGCAGGATAAATTCTAAGTGCAATTTTCATATTTAACAAATATGTATTATACTGTTGGAAAATACTGACCTAAAACTGTATCCAATGTAAAGGATCTATAAGGAGTGTGAAGTTACTCCTTAGTTGCCTTTATTCCTTGGTCTACTCGGACCCTGACTGACTGTACCTGTTAGGATCCGATCCATGGGTCAAATAGATCTGTCTGAGATAGCGAAGAGTTTACCATTTTAAAATGATTGTGAAGATACATGTTTGTATGACATTCATGTCGTCCTTTCCTCACAGCACCCTTCTCCGCCTTTCCTTTTATTCCTATTAATTTTAAGCCCCCACTACTAGAGACAGCTCAGCTTGTTTTTAGTCTCCGACTGGATACCGAAAAACAGTTGTCTCTCCATATCACAGATGGTGGGGGGGTGGAAGGGAAACCAAACGGAGTTTATTCATTTAAGTTTTCTTTTTCCTCCATGTTTTCCCCCCTCCCCATCACATTTGTACATACACCATTTCATTTTCATCTGGTTTTTAAGTAAGCTTCATATAACAAATGCTATATTGTCACATGGTCTACCACTGAGAGGAGAGAAATAAGGAATTTCCCCTACCCCTCCGTGTTTGAATTAACAGGCTGCCAAAGACTGACCATTAAAAGAGGAATAAGGAATGTAGGTCAACTTCGGCTGGCCTGTCGAAGAAAGTAAAGAATGTAGGTCAGGCTATCTGTACCCCGTAACCTCATCCGGGTGGAAGAGACAGTAATCCAAACGAATTGCCTGAAGAAGAAAGAGGCCGAATGATTGGCTAGTACCCTAAAGCGGAAGTAGCACCCTTTTCGTCAGCAGAAATAGGGATAAGGAAATCAGTTTTGAAAACAGATGTTGCCGTGAACAGATGGGCAAATCTCATGCCAAACTCTGGGCGAAGAAGCAGAACCGGGATTTTCAGGACAGTAGTTGAGGTGATAAGATATATTGAAACTGCCGCCGAAATTCCCGAGGAAAAGCGGAAAGAATCTTGGACAAGAAGATAACAGATGCCTTCAAGCCAAGCTATATATAAAACCCTGCTAGCCCGTAAAAGAGAAAATACTCTCAGAAGGAACCCGTCAAAAAGCTAAGTAAACATTAAGACTGTTTCTCCCTCCATCCTTCCTAAGTACTGCCATTACATTCTCTTTCTCTCAATTTAAAGAAGGAAGAAAAAAAAGAATAAGGAAGAAAGACATTTATATATGTTGATATTATCCGCTGATAATGTAGCCGACACATTAAATATGTGTGTCCGCATGTATTAAAAACCTTGTTATATTTTATATCTCTCCTCATGTCGAAATTTATTCATTGTGTTGTCTGCCTATCAAGTTGTCTATTGCATGTTCCTTTTCAGCTTCATTCGCCTCATGTTATTCTCGCTAAATGTCCTACTCGCCTTTAAAAATATTACATGGGAAACTGGAATTGTCGACTACAATAATTAATATTATTATATCTAAGCCTAGAGGCCTATATCTTCCATTATCCTAGGGGTAGGAAGAGATAATGACCTGGTGGGTGTGTGTGTAACGTGAAATTTGAAAACCTCTTGCCAGCGGCAGTCAGTCTAGCCCCAAATTAACCCCCACATAATCTGCCAGTTACCCTACGCCCAAAAAGGAAATCTTAACTGGAACTTATTTTTGCGAGGGATCAAGTGCCAGGCTGCCCCGTCTTGGGATAAATATTTTATATCACGTCACAATATTGAGTGATTGTTGCACGAAGACGGTGGATGAAGAATATCTTACAGTATGATTAGTCATGAATGATGCTAGCTAGGGCTTTCCAGAACAACTTTTTTTTTTCTTCTCTCCCCCAAAGCCTCTGGGCCTTGTGCCCACCTAAAATTTGTTAAATCATACATGTTTGTATGACACATAATGGAAGACAATAGTTGTTAAACTAACTTTGACATTAAAAAACACAGCAAAATTTGACAAGCTGTAAAATCAGTTAACCAACCAACATAATGGTTTTGATCATGAAACAGGTTACTGTTGTTGATATCTATTAAGTATGCCACAAGACCAGACTTACAGTCAAGTGACATTTAAAGAACTGGTTCTTGATCAATTACTCATGTTAAGCAATCATAAATCTGAGCTGAGCTTAAATAGGTGACCACATAGGAACAGTTTATATTTATATTTCAAGCTTAGTAAATTCTATGACGCAAGGCCAGCTAGTGTTGGGGGAAAGAGTTCGGATTGTTCTTAGAATGATGGTTTTAAAAGAAAAAAGTTGGGAGTCCCTATAGTGTAAAGGCTAAAGTGCTTGATTGCAGCCTCAAAGTAAACTATTACATTCCTTTTCATATACTAATACCCTTGGGGAAGGTATGAGCCCCCTTATCTCCCCAGCTATGGGCTACATAGTATCATTATCATTGTTCAACAAGGATGGCATTGGTATTAAATAACCAATGAAGGTTGATATGACATTAAACAAAGAAACCAAATGAAAAAGAAAAAAATCTTAAGGAATTTTTTTCACTAAAAGTAAATTCTATAGACACATAGTTATAAGGTATTTTATGATGGTGCAATGTTTAGGGAGCTTGGTTCTCTCTGAGTGCCTCATACTAATTGCTATATTCCAAATCACAGCTAAGCCCGTGGTGTAATGGTTATCGTCTTAGGAATTGGACACTGTGACACAAGTTCAAATCCTAGACCAGGCTGATTGCAATTCACATAGCACTAATACCCTTGGGAAAGGTATGAATCCAATTATTCTCCCTCCAGCTATGGGTAAATAGTTGGACAGACTGGGTTCTTCAGCCTTGGTGAGGCAACTAGTCTAGGAGAAGGACAACTCTGGATTCAAACCAGTTAAACTCCATTTAAAAATTGAACTCGTGTCATATCCTGTCCGAGCGGAGAGGTTGGTAAATATGGCTAAGCTTAGTTTTTTTTTGTACCTTGTGTGATATTGATTCATCTGACTTCCCACAAAGTTAGATGTAACATAAAGTCACTTTATAGTGGGGTGTCATCCATAAATAAAGACTTGTGTGGCCCAGCCCAGTTAGCTGGGACTGTAAAGTACAAAGACTGTATCTCTGCAGATGGGTAAGACCCTCCCAATGTGTGTCCTGTATGTGAAACTAAACAATCTGATAGTGAGGCACCAATAATGCTAGAGCTTTGGGGAACGCAGAGTACTCCTTCACTGCCATTGCTCACAGGTCCACTCTGGCTTGGAGTGGTAGCACCTGATAAGGTCCTCTATTGGTCAAATAGAACTATTTGATATTTAAACTGAGTGTAAACAAATGACTTATGCTAAACTGAATTGCTTGAAATAGAACTGTGGATCATTTAAATGTGTGTAAACAAATGACTGATGTTTAATTGAATTGTTTGTGATACATAGGAATACCTGGAACCATTTAACTGTGTGCAAAAGAATGAATGAGCTTAGGCTTATTCAAATATCATCGAAAAAATCTATTTACAAATTGTATATATTTAACATATATGTATGAAGAGGATTTGGAATTAAATAACGTACAATTGTTGATATGCCATAAACCAAAGCAATCATTTGTGGCCATCACAAAAAAGGCTTCATCCCTGTTGTATTTCTCTTTTGGGATGTTTCATTTGCCAAACAATAAAATTAGTCCGGTTAAGCTATGCCTGGAGGAAGGGCTTCTGGAATCAAGTGATCAACTTATAATGGCTCCCTTGGCATAATTTCTGGCCTACACCAAGTAAGTATACCTTGTGTTTAAGGGTACCTCGTATGGTATAAGGATTTATTTAAGGGTACTTCATGTGGTATAAAGATTAGTGAACTCAACTATCAGACAATTGTAATTGAGTTTGAATCTAAGTACCTTACTTTTATGGTCTTGTATTATTTGTGAATATATAAGATATTTCCAATTCTGATTTCTTAACTTAGCTAGTTGAGCATTGCAATAACCTTTTTTTTTATTGTCACCCTATCAACAAAGCTTTGTATATGCTGACTGCAACGCTTTCAGAGAGCTAAGACTCCACCCACCAAAAAAAGGTGTCTTGAATATAACACTAACATTGGACCTGATAGTGAGGCTTCAGTTCTGGAGCTCTGGAAAGTACCTCTTCATTGCCATAACTCCCAGGTCCACTCTGACCTAGAGTGGTAGTATCTGTTAATATTCAATCTATGAGTCCACTAGATTGGTTCAAAAATTATTTGTATTCAATAGGAATACTTGAAACCAGTTAACTGTGTGCAAATTATTTGTATTAGATAGGAATACTTGAAATCATACAACTGAGTACAAATTATTTGGATTAGATACAAATACTTGAAACTATACAACTGTTCAAATTATTTTTATTAGATAGGAATACTTGATATCATACAACTGTGTGCAAATTATTTGTATTAGATAGGAATACTTAAAACCATACAACTGTGCACAAATTATTTGTATTAGATAGGAATACTTAAAACCATACAACTGTGCACAAATTATTTGTATTAGATAGGAATACTTAAAACCATACAACTGTGAGCCAATTATTTGTATTAGATAGGAATACTTGATATCATACAACTGTGTAAAAATTATTTGTATTAGATAGGAATACTTGATATCATACAACTGTGTGAAAATTATTTGTATTAGATAGGAATACTTGATATCATATACTTGTGTGCCAAACAATCGAATAAGCTAAGCTTATTAAATGACTATAGCTCAATGAGAAGACCAAAGAAAGAACAAATCTTTCAAACTTAATCAAAAGTTATATTTTTAAAAAATAGACTTGACTAGGCTTATAAATATATAAAATATTTCCAATTCTGATCTGTTAACATAGCTAGGAGAGCATTGCAATAACCTTTTTTATTGTCACGCTATCAACAAGGCTTTGTATATGTTGACTGCATTCCTTTCAGAGGGCTAAGATCACCTTCCCAACGAAAAAAAAAAAAGAGGTGTCTTGAATATAACAATAACATTGGATCTGATGGTAAGGCTCCAGTTCTGGAGCTCTGGAAAATCATCATCAGCTTAAAAAATAAATAAAAGACATTTTATATTCAACATTAACTTCCCAGGATAATTTTTTATCATTTTATTCCACTATTTTTTGCCATTTTTCAAGAAACTTTCTAATTCCATCTTCTCACATCTCAGGAAAAGCACTATTCTTGGTGATTTTTGTAGTCTTCTAGAGATTTTTATATTTTTTTGTTAAGACTATTCTTTGATGAACTGAGTTAATGATGATCCAAAACGGCAATATCTGTTGAAAATAATGAGTAAGTGAAAACTAAGTTGTTATATACTTATCTTCTCAAAGCTGGAGATCAAGGGAATGGGGAGTACCTTTTTATTGCTATCACTCATAGATTCACTCTGACCAGGAGTGGTAGTACCTGTTAAGGTCCCATCTATGGGTCAAAGGGATCTGTTTGAAAATTATTTGTATTAGATAAGAATACTTGATATCATATAACTGTGTGCAAGAAACTACATGAAAATATACAGCCCTGTTGACTGGGGTTGTAGAATACATGAACTGCATACCTGCACTGGGGTAAGTTTCCCCCAATGAGTGTCACTGGAGCTTTGGGGAATGCGAAATACCCCTTATTGCCATCGCTCCCAGGTCCACTCGGGACTGGAATCGTAATATCTGATGGGAACTATTTGACATTTAAACTGAGTGCAAAGAAAAACTTATGTTAAATTGAATTGTTAGTTTAATGTTCGATCTATGAGTCCACTAGATTGGTTCAAAAATTATTTGTATCCAATAGGAATACTTGAAACCAGTTAACTGTGTGCAAATTATTTGTATTTGATAGGAATACTTGAAATCATACAACTGAGTACAAATTATTTGGATTAGATACAAATACTTGAAACTATACAACTGTACAAATTATTGTTGTTTGATTATTTAACTATGTGTAAACAAATGACTGATGTTTAATTGAATTATTAGTGATACATAGCAATACTAGGAATAATTCAACTTTGTTGACTTATGTTTATAAATCATATATATCTAGTATATATGTATAAACCAGATTTGGTATTAATATCTTACAATGGTTGATATACTATAAAACCAAATCAAACCAAAAAATGTAAATATAAATGTATGCAATTCCCTAAGCCTTGGGCATAAAATAGCCCAAGACTGGTTAATATGCCATTAAAATAAATCAATGAATCTTAGTGGTCAGAAAAGTTTTTTCTTTTTTCTTTTTTATTAATATCATTATTTTCTATTCAATTCAATAATTTTAGGAACTATTAAAGTTATGTAAACTGGGTAATATATCTTCTATTTATTAATGTAAATGTTGAAACCACCTTCATCCTTGGGATTAAGAAAGTGGAGTGATAGATAGATAGATTAATCTAAAACTAACTATCCACTATACCCATACAAATATGCTAATACCACAGGGATGAGTGGGTAAATCAGGTTACGTTTTTAGCACTCCTGCTCTTCCCAGTCAAAAATAGAGTTTGTGCTCATTCAAATATTTATGATCAGTACTTTCTATAGAATAATTCTGGTAATAGATACAGCAAGTGTAGCAAAAAGAAGGATGAGACAAAATATCAATTTTTAAGTGGGGTACAACTGATTTGGGTTGAGTTTTCCTTCTCAGTTGGTTGCTATATCAATGTTAAAGAAGCCAGTCTGCCCTACAATTTACTCATAGTTGGAGTGGGGAGAATAGTTGGATTTGTACTTTTCTCAGCAGTAGAGTAAAATGCAAACATTTGTCTAGGAATACTTGATATTATATACCTGTGTGACAAACAATCAAATAAGCTAAGCTTATTAAATAACTATAGCTCAATGAGCTAGGATTTGAACTTCGGTCGCTGAGTCCATTTCTGATAACAATAACTGTTACGCTACTGGTTGTGAATATGGTTAGCCGATGAATCGGATTATGAAGTAATTCTCTGTATACACAACCTCTCCCAATGACAACTTCACAGTGACACCTGTCCCAGCTAATTGCTCTTTTATTTTGTATTTGCAGAAATACTGCACCAAAAGTGGAATTTTAATTAAATACTGCTTTATTTTTTTAATACTATAAAATTCAACTAAATTCAAAACAAAAATTTGCATATATCAAATTTCCATGATCAGATATATCAATGCAGTAAAAAATGTAGTTCCAGGCTATAAATATCAGTATTTATAAAAAGTCTTCCAGGTATTCTATTGTTTAAATTCTATAGATATTTTGATAATTTATATCCTACTAGTTAAAGTAAATGTATGAACAGGGTAAGAAGTTTGATTTGAAGCTGGTTAATTTATTACTGTTGTCAATTAAAAAGTTACAAATGGTTATTGCTATTGTATGGTAAAGACATTGGGTTCATCATCACATTATCAGTCTATGATGTCACTCAGTACGAGATTTAGGAAGTTGTAAATATAAACATGTTGCTGATGGCAAGGGCAAGTCAAAGAAGGTTATAAGATACAGTTGGATAGAGACAGTGAAAGAGTCATTCAGAAAGTAGATTTGGAGTTGAAGTCAGCAGACAAGAGATAGAGAGAGAGAGAGAGAAGAAAAATGACTCCTACTAAATTCATGCCATTTCTAATAACTTGAAGGATAAGAAAACACAAGTTATGAAAACTTTTTGAAGTTGCAGAAAAGAGATTTGTTATCATTTCTGACTTTCTACATAAATGATCATGCTACAACAAAAGCAAGCAACTGCTCCTTGAGATAGATACTGATTATCTCTTCACTGGCAGAAACCAATCCTGATAATCTCTCATAGTTCTTTTGCCAAGATAGTCACAACTGTTTATTTTTTTTTAAAAGTAATATCAACATAACCTTCCTCATGATGTGAAATTACTCTTAAAGTTACCATATACCTTATAATAGGGGCTTAGAATATACTGACTGTATCTGTAGAGGAGTAAGACCCCTCCAAAAAGGAGTGTTCTGGGTATGACACTAAACTGCATCAGATGGTGAGGCTCAAGTTCTGAAGATCTCAGTTATCTAGAGTCTCCTTTTCATTACCATCTTTCAGAAAAGGCTATCCAAAAATTAATACTTAAAATGATTTCTCTCAGAATTTAAATAATAAATACAGTATTGCCCAACTAACAATATTTTATAAAAAGTTAATTTTCCTTTAAACCAAAGCAACTAGGATTTTATCATTTCTAGTTGAACATTATTCAGTAAGAGATTTTTTATATAAAATATTTGACTTCTTAGTCAATGGGTACTTTGGCTAGTTTACAATGAAACTGTAAAGCAGTATAAGTCTTTATTGTCTCTTAGATAAAAGTACATAACTGATCTAATTGTTGTTAATGAGATTATGTAATATATTCAGCAATGTAGCCAAAGGGAATTTAAGTTATAGATGATGTATTCAAGTATATCTTAGCAGCACTTGTAAGTGAATGATGACAATACCTTTCAGCTAGTCATGTGGCTTAAGTACACATCATGATTATATGGATTTAACCATAGACCTGAACCAGAAAGTAGCATTCCTTCTCAGAGATTTCATCTTTACCTTTTGAGCCCCCACTCCATGCTAAGTCAACTACTACAACCACATTGTTGAACGTATACAAAGGAGATTAAGAATTGTGAGGTTCTTTGTGAAAAGCAAATTTACAATACAAAAAATTGGTCTGGGAGATGAACTTACTTATTACTCTGCTATGATGGGCAACTCTCTTGGATTTTCAATATAATACATTCAACAACTCTGCTTAATAAAACTAAGAGTTATGGATGGAGTGTTCAAAGGACCAGTTCATGACATAATTGAATGAAGCCTATATACATAGTCCTGTGACTTAAGTATGCATCATGTTTATATCCATTTGATTATGGAATACATGAAGTGGCCAGTTTGTATCTAACGAGCAACATTCCTGGTAAGGTTCTAATGTGTAACTACCTCCCCATTGAGGTAATGACACATAGAAAGTTTAACCTGGGGCATACACATGAAAAAGAACAAAAATTGTCTGATTTCTACGTATTATGAGTATCATAAAGGTGTCAAGCTGTTCTGACTCTCCTCATTGTACAAAAGGGGAGAGGCTGTCCTGAGGTCAGAATCCCCAGAACTGGTGACATCTTTTTTTTCTATGTTTGCCTTAAGACTAGAACATAGTTCTCTCCCCCCAATTTTTTGTTTGGCCGGACAAAATTTGTTTCTTGATACAGATTATTACAGCGAGAAAAAAATTCCTTCTTTGTCAGGCAAGGACACATAATGCAGTGGATAAAGCATTTGGTTGGAAGGTGTGTCTGAGTGAAATCATCTGGATGTTGCAGGTTCAATCCCAACAACAGGTAAGAATAACAAGGAATACTTACTATAACACTCGTACCTGGTCATGGTTAACAGAATTGGAAGAATCTACCCTCATGGTTTAAAAAAAGGATTCAGTTTGAGATTTTTTGTGGACATCTGAGTTTGACATGAAACACCTGAAGAAGGCCAAAAGGCATATCGACAGAAGCATTGTGATTATAACAATAAAGATGAGGTCAATAGTCTAAATATTCAAAGTAATAATAATAATATTCAAGTTTCATCTCAGAAATTTAGACAAATAACTCCTTCTTTGTTTGACTTTGCTTTCTCTTCATTCTACATTATAGATTTGAATAGAGTACAACTCCCCAATCATAACCAAAGCGAACAGAGTTATAATTTCTATATCTTACCATTAGACCAGAAAAATTATCAGTCAAAGAAAGAAGTTCATAAACTGCTACCAAACATTTTTAGTATAAAGACTTGTGCAAAGTTTTCATTTTTGCCAAAATTCTGTTTGATTTGGATTCTTTATTTTATGGTATTTGTAAAGAACCTGCTTAAATCATAAATGAAAAAGAACAGTAGTGGTCCTATTCAACCCTTATCTAGGAGGAATAAGGTGGTTTATACCTTTCCCAGGGATATTAGTCTAAAGGTAAGTGTAATAACATGACTGGAGTTTGAACTCACTTATTATAATGTCATATTCTAGCACATTTGCCACTACACCATCATGACTCTGGACTTACATTCAGAATAAGCAATTTGATTAATAAAAGATGGGTTTCTTAGAAGAAATATTTTGACATTTCTTTTTGGAGTCATTTGTTTCTTTCCATTTGGATCGGGGGTTCTCAAAGTTTTTATTTGATGCCCTCACTTCAAACCGAATTTAATTTCCATTCACTCCTGAATAAATTAATTGAATATTGAATTACAAAATGTAAATAATTTACTAGTTTTTAATTTCCATAAAAAAAGAATCAATAAACTATAAATGAAAACATATATTTTATTCTTGAATTATTTTTTAAGGATAAGGATGGATTGATGGACACAAATATTAGGTTGAAAGTAAATAAAGGATTGTAATCTGACAATATGTAGAAGAATTGATAACAAGGTAATCCAAGTGGAAGGAGAGATTTTTTGAGAAGTCAACACTATAGCATTTCGGTTCTACTGTTTAAAAATGCAAATTTTTATTTTGCATTTTTAAACATCCATCGTTGACTTAACATCACTAATATCACCCCTCATGGTCCTGATGATGGTTCATTAGAACCGAAACACTATAGTGTCGACTTCTCAATAAATCTCTCCTTCCACTTGGATTACCTTGTTATCGATTTTTCTACAAATATTAGGTTGAAGGTTATTTGAGTTTGAGCTTCAAATCACCACATTCTATGTTCAAAGTGTTTTTCTCAATTTGCATAGTAAGTAAAGTTGACGACCATAGTCGAGGGTAACCAGAAGGCTCCCTTTTCAATAGCTACTACACCAAGGTGTAGGGGAGAGCGCTACTCCTTTCCCTGGATTGCTTCAATTTACCCTTGATATGTACTCTATATTGCTGAGTGTTAAGCAAGGAGATATCAAGTACCATTTTTAAAGTCTTTGGTATAACTTGACCTGGGATTGAACCCAGGTCTCCTGGACCAGTGGCAGAACTTGGAAAAGCTTGTAAAATTGTTGGAATTGCAAAAAGCTTGGGATATTTTGCTACTGTTTTGTTTTTGTTTGCATTAATATTGAATTATAAAATATAGCTAAAGTTATATACAATTCCTTTAAATGAGCACAGACTTTGCTTCAAGATCAAAAGCCATTTCAATAAATTCTTCTTTTAGAAATGTGTCTAAAATTACTCATCAAATGGAGAAATAATCCAATCAGGAATTTCCATGTACATTTTCTTTTTTAACTAGAGGAATTATATTGTGAATTGAATTACCATGAGTGGTTAATTCGGTGTCACTTGTGTGTAATATGGACAGGTAGCTTTGTGGTAGAGTTTCAGCTCTGCAATCTGTGGTTGCTGGTTTGATCTCCAGTGGTGATCATGGTAAAACACTGCTGATGAGACTTAATAAGGTTGAAACAGCTGTCCAGTGTTTTGGTATTTTGTGCGTAGGTGTTCATTGGATTTTCTGGTCATGGTAATTCAATACACAGGAATTTCCATGTTTAGAAGATTCTTGAATCAAGATTTAAAGTCTTCTTGCAAAATTTTAATGAGGTTTATATGGTATGTATATTTATATACTTATTTACTAAGGAATACTAATAGTTACTTGAAACCATATAACTGTGCAAACAAATGATTATTATAAAATTGAAATAATTACTTGAAACCATATGATTATTAGAATTAGATAGGAATACTTGAAACCATAAAACAGAGTGCATATTATTTGTATTAGATACAAATACTTGATATAACTGAGAAAAAAAACATCTTCAGAAACAACAACACTAAAAGACTCAATATAAACATTCAATGAATTTCATTCCCGAACTGCTTGGCATAAAATAGCCTGAGACGGCATTAAAAGCAATCAGTATTCAAAACAACTTAAATCTACTACTACTATCTTGTCAATGAACACAAAGTTGCTTCCTACTGTACTATGATAAGCAATACTCTTCCGTTTTCATCATAAAGAAGTGGGAGCAATGTAGCTATAGATCTGAGTCCTGTCTAAACATGAGGTTTCTATTGCTGAATTAGTTAAGGCAGGGTCCATGTAAGATGAGCTCCAAAAATATGTGATTTGAATTCAAGTCTTGTTAGACTTCTTTCTTCTATTTTCATGTTTACTTCAGTGGTCAGAGCTGATCTAAAATGCGATAAAAACAAAGCAAGTCAAAAATGAACAATCTCATCGAGAATCCAAATATCTTTAAAATTCTTCCTTTTTTCATTAACTGTTTTTAGAATAAAATCTATGTGAAAGAAGTACAATTGAGATTTTAAGGATTTGAAAGTGAATTATATCATAGAATAAGAAAAACAAGGGAAAGAGATAAATAGGTCAAATTGAAACAAATCTTTGGTAGAACAAACTGATATTAACAATGTAGGTCAGGGATTATTTTTTAATGTTGGTACCATATAACCCAGTACAGCCCGTCACATATTAATTGGAGAGTATATGGGACTTGTCAAGTAACCTTCATTGCTATGAAATGCCATGAAAGGAAATACTCAACATGGCAACCAGATGACCTAACAGGTTACAAGAGAGGAGTTGGGTAACCTCTAATAACTCCAATTGCCCTGAGATATGCTATGAAGAGAAATACTCAACATGGTACCCTGACGACCTAATAGGTTACAAGTGAGGAGTTGGGCATCGTCTAGAAACTCCCAATGGCCAGAGATATGCCATAGCACCTTGACAGTCTAATAGTTTATGTGAGAGATGGGCATCACCAAAAGAAAAGTATTCATCCATATTAATAGCAAAGAGAAACAATCAAATTCTTACAAATTGATTTACTTTGAATCAAATATTTTGACTTCATTGATATCATTTTCAATGAAATTATCTGAGTAGGTTAAGAGAAAAATTTAGAAATAATGATAAAGATAATAATAATGATAAATATAATATTGTCAATAGATTAATTAGAATTTAAAAAAAAAATGTTTTCCGAGTGATTTTTTTTAGAAAAAAATATTTTGAGAGAATTAAAAAAAAAAAAAAAAAAAAAAAAAAAAAATGTGTAAGACAGAAAAACTTTAGAGATGAATTATTGTGTTTCTTAGCTCTGATATTTATAATAAAAGTTAATTGTATTCAATTGTGATCAAATTACAAGTCTAACAAATAATAATTGTAATAAATTAATGGTTTTCTTGATGCATTGAGATTGTATTTAAGAAACAAAGAAAAAAAAAAAAAGACACAGAATGAAAAATATAAAGAAATAAAAATATTTTTACTTTATAGACATTTTTGTTTCATGTTATCTATTAAAAGAAAGATTATATTAAGATATTATATATAAAAATGTTTGTTGTAGACCCAAAGAAAGAATAAAAATATATTCTAAAATAGGTAGGGCCACGAAGAGATTTGTATTTTTAAAAATTTTATATACAAGTTAAAAAACGAGAGAAGAAGTTGTATTCCATAATAAATTTATTTCGCTTTTTCTAGCTCATCAGCAAAATGAATTTAGTATGGAATACAATTTCTTATCTTGTTTTTTAACATATATATAATTAAAAAAGATACAAATCTCTTCTTGGACCTACCTATTTTAAGATATTATCATAAATATCTGATGTGATACTGAGTCTGAAATATTTGGTTTATGATGTAGTGTGAAATAGAGGTCAGGCTGAATTGTAGGGCTTATTCGTTCAAAGGGTTAGGAAATATTTTCCATAAAATCATCTGAGGATGTTTAGAAATAAGGAGAAAGTAAATACTGTGAATAGATTAAATAGAATAATAAATGTTTCCTGATTAAATTAAAAAACTGTAAACATTTTAAGAGAATTATAATAAAGTTAAAGTATTTAGGTTATTTTTTTTTTATTTTGAGTATATCTGATGTGTTCTTTTAAAGCCCAGGATGTAGACATCTTTATTTAAAGCTATCCCATCATTTAATTAAAAGAAATCCTGTAAATGGTGACTATATTAAGCCAATTATTTTTTGTGTATTTAATGTGATCTGTCTGAGCTCAGGATTCAGACATCTTTTTTTAAAAAGCTATCCCATCATTCCATTAAATGAAAAGCTTTGAATGGTCACAATTAAGCCTTCTATTAGTAGTAAGTAATATGATCTCATTGAACTTGCAATATTGGGCCCATGTTGTATAGTAAAATAAGGCTCAGCCTGAATTATAGGGTTCAATTTTTCCATAAAATTATATAACCAGTTAAAAAAATAAATAGAAATAATGATAAAGTGAATATTATTAATTGATAAAATCAAGACGTAAATGTTAGATACTTTAATTTTTGAAAAACTGTGAACATATTTTGATAGAATAAAAAAAAAATGTATAAATTGAATGGAAGACTTAATGTGATTTTTATTTTTTGTGTTGATTTTCTATAAAGGAATAAAAGAGTTTTATATTAGGCTACAATGATATGTTTTTTTTTTCATGATATGATATGTATCACATAGTCATGATACAATATAATGATAAAAGATTTAAAGAAATACCAGAAAAATATGCTTCTGAAGCTTAAAAGTTCATCTTTGAAAAAGATATTAAATGTTTTATCATTTATTTAAAGTAAAAAGAGTAAATTAGTTCAAAATTGTCAGTTCTAAATTGTATTTTATGAAAATCTGTTTTTCTTTTCTAAGACAACCCCTTCACACCCCCAAAAAACAACAACTTCAGAACAATCATGTGTAAAAGTTTAAATGAGCTGAAAAAAAAAAAAAAAAAAATTGTTAGTATTTTTAACTCTTTTGCAGACAAAATAACATTTTTGTCCCCAATGGCATGCTGACAGAGTGACATTTTTTTGTTTGGTAGCTCAATGTAAGACATTTTCCAATTGGCTGCTTGTTGACCAATTCAATGATAATGCATAGAAACATTATAAGGAAGCCCCACTGCATTGTATTGCTGCAAGATTGTTGCAGAATTCTTGTGATTTGCATATCATAAGATATAAACCGATATATTGTATAATTACACACAGTTACTTATCAAAATATCATTTGTTTTTTTTTAAATAAATGATTGACTTGTTTGAATATACTATTTTGCAAATTTTCTGAAAATAATTCACCCACTTTACAAGGATTAAAAAAATTATCTGCCTGTGAAAAGGTTATGCAAATGTTATGTATTAGCAAACTGAAAAATATAATACTAATCATGATACCAGATTTATTTTTCAAAATACCAGAAATGTGTTTTTAAGTTAAAATGTGTTTCTGAAAGGTATTAATTAAAAAAGGGTTTAGTTTTTATATACTGTAAAATAGTGAATACAACTTTAAAACAATCAGTTCTATATTTTGATTGATGAAAATTTTTTTTTTTCTTTTCTTAAACAATTTTTTTCTTCCTTTTCTAGGAAAAAAAAATTCAGAACATTTAAAATTTTTTAATTTTTTGGTGCCGAGAGCAAATTGTGTCCACCAAATATACTAAATACATGAGGTGGAGATGCAACATAACTTAAAAATTTTGGATCTTGTGCAATATACCCCCCCCCAAAAAAAACCTTTATTACAATAATTGTTTTCAGAATTTTTTGTAAATAAAAAATTATTTTACTAACACATTTGTGCATTATATATTCCCAGTCATACCATGTCCAAATTTCTTTCCCTCTTTCAATGTTTTAGTTGATTTTCACCATGTATTGTAGCATTGAAATTGTGAAACTATTTAAGTTTTTTTTTTTTTGCAAGCTTTTTTTTTAAAATTCCATGGTCAAAAGTACATTGGAGTCATTAAATTTCATACCAAACGCACCATACTAAAAGGGTTAGAGAAGTTATGAAATTGTTAATGTTGACGTCAACATTTTCTTAAACTGAATAATATTACAACATACCAAAGCACTTGTGAATTATTGTCTCCAGTTTTGTGTTTTACTTATAATTTATAAAAAAGAAAAAAAAAAAGAAGAATCACAGGAAGAAGTCTATAGAGAAACATGGTATCTCTCCAAGATGCCAGAATGTGATATAAGGTCAGTTTAGGGAGAGGTGCTCAACAGAAAGCAATCTTTTCAAAGGGTGGTTCAAAAAACTGCTCAGTTCTGTCAGCATTCCTCTTCAGGAGTGCCTCAAGTGTCAAGCTATCAATCCAGCTCTTAGCCTTCTAAGGCAAGGGAGCAGGTCAATGCCTTCTGTTAGAAGGCCTTAAGCAGGTACTGCCTGTTGTTGGGGAGTCTCCCAGGAATTTAGCAGTTCTTTTCATTTATTTTAGATGAATAAAAATATTTTTCTACCCTTAGAAAGAAACTAAAAAAATATACAAGACCTTAAAAAAAAATCATTATAACCATAACTTTTAAAAGATATATCGTGTTGGGATTCTTTAGTTATTTGATGGTGAGGAGAGTGTTTTATTTTTAATGAGGTAGTCAACCTCCTAGTTTATAAGGTCTCATCTTAATCAAAAAGCTGTTGTATAATTATATTTACTGATGTTTACAACTCCACCTCTCAAAAATACTAATTACACAGAGCTGAAGACTTAGATTTTAAGTGAAATGTAAACATCTAATATTTTTCCTTTTAAAATTTATAACATTATTCTGAAAGTGTTAACTTTCAGATGGCAGCCACAACTGCCATTTAGAAACACAGAGTGTATATATTTTTTTCAGAAACATGATTTACTCAAATAGATAATTATATCTATTCCTAAAAACTAATATACAGTCAAAAGAACACACAAAAAAGGCTGCTGTTAACAGGTGTGTGTGTGTATATATATATATATATATATATATATCTGGTAAGTTAAGGACTGTGAATATCCAAAGAAAGAGTGCTCAATGCACTTCTATTTAATACAAAATAAACCTGCAGAGCAAAATATATATTTTTGTTTAAGAAACAAGAGAGAGAGAGAGAGAAAGAGTATATATATATATATATATATATATATACACACACACACACACACACACATTCCCCTACCCCGGTAGGGTTGAGTTCTCCGGCGAATGAAGTAATCATGTTGCCATTAGGGTTTATTGCAAGCCTCTTCATCTATGAATTGAGGTCTCAGTAGCCGTTAAACGGATGTATGTAAACAATAGTAATTGTGATTCATAACCACTTAAAATTTACTTCGATGCTACTAGCTCCTCGTGGCTGAAGGGTTAGAAGCTTGGATTGGCATTTGAGTCAACCGGGTTTCAATCCCAGCAACGGGAAGCTAATATGTCTAGCCACACTGATGAGTTCTGATAGAACGAAACAGATCTGTCTGTGGATGATATATATATGTATATATATATGTTTGTGTGTGTGTGTGTGTATGCTTGTGGTGTAATGGTTATTGCCTCATCATACAAAAATGGACTCATTGAACCAAGTTCAAACCCAGGATGAGGCTGTTTACTTTTCACATAGATTTATACCTTTCTCCAAGGGTATTAGCACTAACTATTCTTCCTCTAGTTATGCATAAAAAGATGGGCATTGAGTTCTTTAGCTTTGATATGCCAACCAATCTAGGAGAAGGAAAAGTAAATTAAAACCAGCCAAATTCCACTTAAAAATTTACCTTATGTAAACCAATGCTAAAAATAACTCGGTTTCTGCAGCAATACCATTCAGTAAACCTAGCCTTTATTCCAGTCCTTGCTTGTGCAGAGGGGTTGGGTATTTATACATCTGTGTGTGAATCAAAGTTAAAAGGTAGTAATTGGTGAAAAAAAAAAAAAAAAAAAAAAAAAAAAAAAAAAAAATGAAATTGATAAGCTAAGTTCAAATTCCATCCAAGACTGTTTATGTATCACTTGGCTTTTTCCTTTGGTTATAGATAAATAGTGGAGCAGACTGGGCTCTCTAACCTTGATAGAGTAACTGTTTGAAGTGAAAGGAAACTTCAAATTCAAACTCCAGCAACATGTCATGGGGTAGTGTGGGAAAATAAGGCTCTGTTTTTTGACAATGTCTTCCATTGTGGACTAAGAAAAAGCCTGATACGATTGAGATGTGTGCGAGTGTATTGAGTTAATCCTTTCTTCACTCTGTGCATACCAGCTTGCCTTTTCTTACACATACATGTGCCGTATGTGTTATATATATATATATATATATATATATTTGTGTGCGTGTAAACATATGTTAATGTATGCATAATATCTTGTGTGGTATATATAAAAATTATATTCATGGTTTTTATTTATTAGTCTATAACACCTGTTTCATGAACAACACAATTATCAAAATAAAAAAATACTCAATTATTGAATAAAAACATTAATTATAATTGATCATTATATTGCTCTACTTTTAAATAGAGGCTCTGTATAAACCCCAGTCAGTAAAACAAAAAAAAAAGTATGTGTGTGTGTGTATTATTGTAAGCTAGCAAAAATGGAACATCATAGTGAGAATTTTATTAGAGCAATACATTCAAAAGGCTTTAACCTAAAGAAAAAAGAAATTCAGTCCAATTTGTGACCCTATCTATATATATATATATATATATATATATATATCTATATATATAATTCTAATGTGATATACCATTTTTTCATGGTGCTGGTGATTAATTGTAAAAATTATCCAGATTAAGAATTTTAAAAAATATCTGGTTTTCTTAATTGGAAAGATAAGACATCTTGTAAGATTATAGTTGGATTCAATTTTTGTGAAGTGTTTAATTAAAATTACAATTAAATTCAATCAAGAAAAGCAACCACTTTCCCTTTTGTATCTAAATAACAATTACCTTTAAGATGTGCATCTAGAGAAATATTATAGATTAAAGCACAAAACTTCAAAAACTCCAACTTGATTTTATAATGATTTGCTTAAAGACCACCTTTGTCAGCCATTAAATTCAACATTTAGTTCCATCCTATCAAAATAGATTATAATTAACAAAAAAATTAAAAGCTCTCAAACAACAAACAACTAGTGTTTAGTATCTATTTCCACGACAATCTATGATAGGAAATTTTAAAAAGAATTTAATGATAGTATTTGATGAAGCTGTTATAGGAACAGATTGTAAGTTTCAGCAACTAAGTTAATTTTTCAGTCATTTCTTAACCTCATTATAATAACTAACTGTAAATAAGACATTCTCTACTTAGCATTCAATAGTTATCTCCCTTGAGAAATTATACTACTCAGAGTGAGTGCAACTATGGATACTGGGCCACACTCTTATCAATAAGTTGCAAATCAGACAAAAAATAAAATACATTGGAATACTTGAATTATTTGATGTTCTAACAAAAATCTCTCTACTATGTACAAACTTTGATGTGTTATGGTAGAATAAATACAACAATTGGATCATTAAAATAACAGAGACTATACAATATAATGGTTAGAGTGTTTGCCAATGGCCCAGGAGACCTGGGTTCAATCTCAGGTCGAGTCATACCAAAAACTCAAAAAATGGTACTTGATCCCTCCTTGCTTAACACTCAGCATTATAAGGTACGGATCAAGGGTAAAGTGGAGCAATCCAAGGAAAGGGGTAGCACCCTCCCCTACATCTTGGTGTAGTAGCTATCGAAAAGGGAGCCTTCGCGTCACCCTCGACTAAGGTTGCCAACTTTACTTTTTCAATACAATCTTATTCTGTTTATTAAATTTTATAGTCACTGGTAATATTTAGTTTTTAATAAGTATATATGTCAGTATTCAATTGTAAATATTTAAATCTTGCAAGTAATTTGTATTTATAGCTAATAAGTATATGTAAGTAAATCAATAACTCTGTAGCCTAATGATGAAAACAAAAACATGATTTATACAACAAATATTTATTTTTCAACAGAATGTTATTTGTCAATTGGTATTTAATTCAGTGGTCAATATTTTTCATTTGAACCAACTGAAAACTTTTTGAAGAAAAGTCTTGCTAAAAAAAAAAAAAAAAAAAAAAAAAAAAAGGAACACACACACACTATATATATATATATATATATATATATATATATATATATATATATATATAGTGTGTGTGTGTATATATATATATGGATATAAGTATCAGCATTGCATGTGATTGTTAGTTTCATACTTTTCATGATCTTCAGACCAAATATGGTATTTATCCACCAATAAACACCAGGGTGATAGAATGTGACACAAAGTTGTTTTTAAGAGAGGGATTGCACAGGAATCTAGACTCCTGTGAGGCAAAGCCAAAAATTCCCTAGGCAATCGCTTTCAGTAAACCCAGTCTTAACCCACTTTAGATGAGGTGTCAGTTGCTGCCTGAGAAGGAGTCCCCATGGAGTTGAGCCAATATATTTTAACATCACCAAACACACAGAGCTAGGTGAGTATTCATCATACCAAATAGCCACACCTGGTTTGAATGTTCCTTATACATAGGATAGGGAGGAATTATGGAAAGGGTGAGCTATATACAAGGTTTTTGGTTTAGGCCAACAAGTTTTTAATATAAGTTGATTTATAGTAGTGTTGTGATGGAGTTAGATTGCTTAGCAATAATCTTCTCGATACTCAAAATAATTTTAGACATAACCAAGTTAGATAAACAATCTGCCATTAAAACTATGTTATATCCTTGTAAAAAATCCACTGGATCAGAATTTAAACTGGTAAAAGCTACTTCATCCTTCCCATAATCCACTAGTAATAAGAGACAGTTTGAACTGGGAATTGAAATTTGATCTGAAGATCTCCAAGTGTAAAACTGACAGACACCATTCAGTGTTGATTTCTGTGTCCAGACTGTTTATATTTACACATGCTCATTACTTGATATCGAGCACTTTTCTGTGATAATTATTGCAACTAAAGCATTATATACCTGCTAAAATCTCTAATATCACTTCTGTTTTAAAAGAAATCCCATAATTTCCATCATGTTGTAACATTTTATGATGGAAGACAAATCATTCTGGAAATTTAAGTTCAATAACAGGAATAATTCTATGTCCAAAACTCACATCTGGTCAACATATAACTGATATATGTGCATGTGTATATATATATATATATATATATATATATATATATATATATATATATAATCTGTTCAATGATAATTATTGTATTTGCATATAAATTTAATACACTAACTATAACAACCATTATGGGACAAAGGTAGGATTATATTATAAAACAGGGCTTAATTGATATATAGATTTAAAAAAAAAAAAAAAAAGGTTGCAAATGTAACAATTTACATCTGCTAAATAGCCCAGTGTAAAATGTTTGATTTTTTTTCTTTTTTTGGTGCACCATTATTTGATATTTCATTAAAACATTGTACTGTTTAAAGATATTTCAAAATTATGCAAAGGGTCTGTTGTCAAGGTAACAGCAGTTAAATATCCTTTTGTTAAGGATGTAAAGAAAGTGGGGGTGATTCTATTAACATCTTTGAGGATAACAATCGATTGGAAAATTGTGATTTGGAGCCATCCATTCTCAATGTTTTTTTGGTTTTGAGTATTTTAGATTTTCCAGAACTGCATATATATATATCTCACAGGGCATGCATGCATACACACATATATATTTATTGAGAGAGACACACACACACACACACACACACACACACACACACACACACACACACACACACACACACAGGAAATAAACTTGCATCAGCCTGATGGATGATGCTGATCTACTTATTTTGAACAGGGTTCAAGCTGTAGCTGTGTCCATACTACTATATGGATGCACCACATGGATGCAAACACAACACAGAAGAAGCTAGATGGGAACTACACAAGAATGCTATGTGCTGTTTTGAACAAATCCTGGAAGCAGCATTCTACAAAACAGCAGCTGTACGGCCACCTACCTTCCATCTCCCAAACCATCCAAGTAAGACGAACAAGACATGTCGAGCACTGCTGGAGAAGTAAAGACAAACTCATAAGTTACGTTTTCTTATGGGCTTTCCCGGGTTGTGTCACCCAGCAAAGACGTGCTCTATTTAGACACTAGATGCAGTTTAGAGGATCTTCAGGAGCAGTGGATGGTAGGGATGGATAGTGAGTCAGGGAATACTATACAGTCAGTACAACTTGAAATGTGCATGCTAGGGAGTAGTAGATATTCTGGCATGACATAATTTGAGAGTAAAGACATGTGTTAATGCCCAAGAAGGATATACAATCTGTGTAATGTTGATACACCCCTTATTTAGGAATCGAGCTGCCTATGGGATTATTTATCGTAATTCATTTATATTACTTGTAGGTTTCATTATATGTAAATTCAAACAAATTCAAGCTATAATAATTTTATTTTCAGTTAGTATATGGATAGAGTTAATTCTTCGGGCAAGTGGTTGCTTGAAATATATAAGAAAATTTTTTTTGAATATCTGATGCTCTTATTAAGTACAGCCAATCTAAAATATTAAAATGTTCAATATTGCTCACGACTGAGTCTCAAGAATTGGGCTGCATTAGAGAGACATAGGAAGAGAGAAAGAGAAAAAGAACATGTGCATACATGTCCATGCACAATCATATGCAGACAGATATCTGTGTGTGTGTGTTTATTTGGGCAGCATTTCTTTATTTACACATATTCAATCAAACAATATAGATATTTTTTGTCTACATATTTTGTTTATCCTTTCTAATTGCAGTATTGACTTTATGATATCTGGCAGGAATTTGTTAAACCTTCTATGATTAATTGTTTTCCCAGTACTTTCTGCCTAATGTTAGGCCATCATCAGGGGTGTATATATTGCAAAAGTGATGTAACCTTTGTATGTACACACACATACACCTGTCAATCATTCTCTATAGTTTTTCTTGTGTGTGTGTGTGTGTGTGTGTATATATATATATATATATATTTCTCTGTGTATGATATTTTTTTAATTCCACAAGTTATACTTGTAGCTTGATTACTGAAAATTCAAAAAGCCAGCAATGATACACAGAAAAAGATATGTATGTATATAAATGTGTGCTCATCTGTGTGTGACGATATCTAAAATAACTTTTGATTGGAGTTGTTTCTTAGCCATCTAACATCAAAAAACCTGAGATAATACAAATTAGATTAAATAACATACATGCGCGTGTGTGTGTGTGTTTATTTATATATATATATATATATATATATATATATATATATATATATATATATATATATAACAAGATAAACACCCACAACTCAGTGTTTCATGCTTTTGATCCTCTGGTCAGAATATATTGAATACTGGCTCACCTGAAGATTGAAAGTGTGAAATCCTGAGTCAGGAGTTCTTGTATTGTTTTATATCTTATTTTATATTTGAAATGATATTGCTTAGCGTTTTTGTGCATTGAGCACTAAAAATTGTACTGATTAAAAAAGTTTTAGCATTAAATTCTAATCATAATTATATATATATATATATATATATATATATATATATAAATAAATAAAAAGAATGTTGGTGCAACAGAATATCAACAAATTATGATTAACAAAAAAAAAAAAAAAAAAAGTTTTTGAAAAATCTTGCAATTTTTATAAGTATCTTTGATCTATTATGATGAAATAAATAGCTTCTTTTTTTCTTCCTATTTTAATGATTTTCACTGAAGTTTTAAACTTTTATTATTACTACAGAAAATTTCACTTCAACTAAGCTTTAAAATTTTTTGTCATATGTTGTGTCGAATGATAAGATAATTAATTTGTTGAAATATGACCTTGCACTATTTTAACACCACCGTCTTTAAAAAATAGTACTGTGGATGGATCTTCTCAGATTGTTTTTTTTCTCTTTTTTCCTTTTTTAGAAAATGCATACATTTTTACAAGTTTTATTCAATGAGAGTTGAAATAAAATGACCAAACTTGTTGAAACCCTGTAAAGAGCTGAAAAGTTGGCATAACCAATCAGCAGAAGAGTCTTTTTTTTTTTTTTCTTTTTGCTTTTTAAGAGAAGTTCAGTGAGCGGAATCTTTTGCCATCTTGGAGCAGTTGTGGTAGTAAGAGATTTAACTGTAGCAGCAGTTGAAGGCAAAGTGGTTGTCACTGTCAATGTCACTGATGCTAGTCTTTGCTACTAGTAGTATTAGTAGTGATGGTGGTTGATGGTAAAATCACCACACGAACAGAGAGTATTCAATGTCCATGTGGGTTCAAGAGGGTCACGTGTAGATGTGACCTTTCTTCATTGTAATAGGAATTGATCCTATTGTAATGTCCAAGGGAACATTCAGATCAAATGGCGGCTCATCCAGTTTCACATTCAGCTACAAGAAAAAATAAATAAATAAAATGAAAAATTTTGCTTCTTTTTTAGGTTTTTTTTTTTAGTATAAGCATAACACCAATGAAAAAAATATTAATTGTAAAACATCTTTATATACTAGTTGGGCTACCCAGCAATGCCTGGGTAGAAAGAATAACATCATATATAACACTATAGAAAATTGGTTTGATTTGGTTTTATGGCATATCAAACATTGTAGGTTATTCAATGCCAAATCTGGTTTATTCATATATATTAGATATATATGATTTGTAAACATAAGTCAACAAAGTTAAATATTTCCAAGTTTACTAACAATTCAATTAAACATCAAAAATTTGTTTACACACAGTTGAATGATCAAACAGTTCTATTTCAAACAATTCTATTTAGAATAAGTCAAAGATAAATGATTCCAAGTATTGCTTTGTATCACGAAAAGTCATTTGTTTACACATACACTAAATTCAATTCTTTGAAATAGAACAAAGTCAAAGTTAAATGGTTCCAAATATTGCTATGTATCAGTAACAGTTCAATTAAACATCAGTCATTTATTTACACACAGTTAAATGATCAAACAGTTCTTTTCAACAATTCAATTTAACATTAGTCATTTGTTTGCACTCAGTTTAGATGTCAAACAGTTCCATTTGACTCATAGATAGGACCCTTTCAGGTGCTACCAATCCAAGCCAGAGTGAACATGGGAATGATGGCAATGAAGGAGTACTCCACATTCCTCAAAGCCGCAGCATTAATGGTTTAGTGTCATATCCAAGACACTCATTAGTCTTACTCCACTGCAGAGATGCAATTTATATATTTACCCAACCCCTCCGCTCGAGTAGGATATGACACAAGGTCAATTTTTAAGCGGAGTTTAAGTTTATCAGGTTTGAAATTAGAGTTTTCCTTTTCCTAGACTAGTTGCCTCACCAAGGCTGAAGAACCTAGTCTGCCCTACTATTTACCCATAGCTGGAGGGAGAATAATTGGATTCATACCTTTCCAAAGGGTATTAGTGCTATGTGAAAATGCAATCAGTCTCGTCCAGGATTTGAACTCGTATCGCCGTGTTCATTTCCTACGACAATAACCATTACACCACGAGCACCTGCAGAGATGCAATTGGTGCATTTTATAGTCAAACTGACAGGGCTAAGTATTCTGTAATATATTTCTACTAAATTCATTTGTTTATTTTTTAATACTTCTCTCTGAACTGAAGCAAAAATTATCTACTGCTTTGTGCCATATCAAGTTCAAGTCTTTAATAAGACAATCACTTATGAATATACATAAACTATTGTGTACATTTCATTTTATCGGTCAGGTCTGATTTCCATATGATCGATAGCTTATCAATAGCTGTCCATGCCTTCGTTAGCCGCGTGTCAATGTCTTTTTCAGTTGATGAGACACTGCTTCCTAGGTAGGTGAATTTGTCTACCAGTTTCAGAGAGGTTCCCTCTAGTGTGGAACTGCCGCCTGCTTGACTGAAGCACATATGGAAATCAGACTTGACCAATAAAATGAAACCCAGTTTCTTCCGAGCAGCGGTCATGTTGATACTGCTGTATGGATGCACCACCTGGACGCAAACAAAATGGCTTGAGAAGAAGCTAGACGGCAATTACACAAGAATGTTGCAAGCAATATTGAATAAGTCCTGGTGGCAACACCCCACAAGGCACCAACTATACGGCCACCTGCCTCCCATCACGAAAACTATCCAAGTTAGACGAACCAGACACACAGGACACTGCTGGAGAAGCAAGGACGAGCTCATCAGTGATGTACTCCTATGGACCCCCCACATATGGCAAAAGCAGGACGACCAGCTAGAACATACATACAGCAGCTATGTGAGAATACGGAATGTAGCCCTGAAGACCTGCCAGAGGCGATGAACGATAGGGAAAAGTGGCGAGAGAGGGTCAGGGATATTCATGCTAGCGGCACGACATGATGATGATGATTGTGTACATAAAAGACTTGTCCAAGGAAACAGGTTTGTATTTATGAACAAAAGTTGGAAGAACCAGAATGAGAATGACACTTAGTTGAAGCATATAGAGAGGAATTTTGTGAAAGAAAGAAAACCAGTTTTGTAGGTAAATAATATCTTTGAATAAATTATTGTAAAAAAAAAAAAAAAAAAAAAAAAAAAGCGTTGAAAAATATAAAATCTTACCACAAGGAAATATTTGATGTCAATTACATTACAGCCATCAAGATTGGAAGGTGACAAGGGTGGGACCATCATCCTTTCCCCGCTCCACACATCCGTTTCTCCTGGGGTAATGCTGGGATGGTTAACACAAGCCAATGTCTGAATTTCAGTACCCTGAGCTTGCTTTCCATGATAAAGCACATGCTGTAATAATAAAAAATTTAAAGAGAAAATTGAATGTCAAGATTTAAAAAGTAAAATGTTCTAAAATACTAGTGATAATTTAATTCAAGTTTCGAGACTAATTATTTTTTAAAACTTGATCAATGCAATTTCTAAGATAAGAGTTATTCTTCTGTAACAGGATGTCAAAAAAGTAAGGGAGAGAGAAAGAAACTGCTCTTTAACCAAGGGAAGGGCAAGATTCTATAAAAGATAGCATCAGTGTTACCAAAAAGAGGTTGAAGACATTGTCAGACTGCCTTAGAGACTCCTGTTTTTGAATTCAGAAATTTTTCTTTTCTAAGCCGGATTGTTTACCTACAAGGCTACAAACCCAACCTGAACTTCTATTTATCCAGGCCATTGGCCTGATGAGTAGAGAGCTTGCCAATGGTCTGGGAGATCAGGGTTCAATCCCAGGTCGAGTCACACCAAAGACTTAAAAAAAATGGTACTTGATGCCGCCTCGCTTAACACTCATCATTATAAGGTAAGGATCAAGTGTTAAGTGGAGCAATCCAGGGAATGGAGTAGCGTCCTCCCTTGCACCTAGGTGTGGTAGCTATTGAAAAGGGAGCCTACAGGTCACCCTCAACCTACTAGGAGGGAGAAGAGATGAATTCCTGCCTTTCTGAATAGCATAAGCAAAAAGTGGAACACACAATGCTGTACCCAAGATTTGAACTGTGGTTCTCAAGTCCATTTTCTATGGCAATGACCATTACGTTACTTTCACGTTCATAGGATAGATATGACATTTAGAAAACTATCCCTTTATAGAATCAATTCTGAATAGGCAAAACGCTCTTATAGCCGGGTCACTTAAACAGTGCTACTGTGTGACAATATGGACCTTTGGTGTGGTAGTATATAGTGTTAGATATATGTGGTAGTATATAGGGTTAGATGTGTTCATATGTGTATAATTGCAAGTTGACCAGAAGTATGGATGTGTGTATGTATATATGACAATTCTTTCTCACCCAGAATCCACGTGTCTAGGCCTCTCTCTCTCTCTATTATATATATATATATATATATATATATATATATATATATATATATATATATATACACACACACACACACACACACACACACACACACATCCAGGCCCCTAAATATGTGTGTGTGAGTGTGTGTAAAGCATATGTTTATATATGGTATAGGTAGAGATGTGTGTGGGGATACATATTTTATATCTGGATTGTAGGTGAGAAAGGACCGTTACTCACTTCTCTCAGTCTAAATGGAGATGGTCAGAAAAGGTTGAAAAGACAGCTCAGGTCATAACACACAAGTTGAATTTTGTTGTACTTTTTAGAGTGTCCTGGGTTTGAAAGTTGGGAAAAATTCAACCCAGCATATATAAAGGTGCAGTCAGATGGTTATGTCACCTCTTTGATTAAAGCACATGTATTCCATTTTGTCTACATTGACATAGAGGCTTATGCCACCAGCTGCTTGTTCCAGACTATGTAGCAGATTTTTGACTTGGGCAGGTGTATTTGCCAGAAGTGCTAGGTCATTGGTGTAGTCTATGTCATGGTAGTTCTCTGAAACTAGTAGACAAGTTCACCTACCAAGGAAGCAGTGTCTCATCAACCAAGAAAGACATCAACACATGACTAGCAAAGGCATGGACAGCTATTGATAGGCTATCGGTCATATGGAAGTCAGACCTGACTGATAAAATAAAATGCAGCTTTTTCCAAGCAGTGGTCGTGTCTATACTGCTATATGGATGCACTACATGGACACTAACTAAATGTGTGGAGAAAAAGCTTGATAGCAATTACACAAGAATTGCTGCAAGCAATATTGAACAAGTCCTGGAAGCAACACCCCACAAAACAGTAGTTATACGGCCACCTACCACAAAAACTATCCAAGTTAGATGAACCAGACATGCAGGACACTGTTGGAGAAATAAGGACAAGCTCATAAGCGACATACTCCTGTGGACCCCTTCACATGGACGAGCAAAGGCAGGATGACCAGCTAGAACCTATACACAACAGATCTGTGCCGATACAGGATATAGCCTTGAAGACCTCCTGTGAGCAATGGACAATAGAGACAGGTGGCAAGAGATCCGTCCTGGCAACACAACATGATGAAGACGGTTATATTGTATACTATACCGGCATAATGAAGAGATGAATGATGAATAAGCATAGGAGAATGACAATAACACTTTTCTTAATAAAAATATAACTCTCTCAACTTTATTTCTCGAGAGTTGAAACTGGTGGTAGTGTGTGTGAGAGAAACAGAGAAACAGAGAGACGAAGCTACACAGAAGACTTGGACACTGCTATATTGGTACATAACTTCTTCTTAGCCACTTTGCACCATATTCATATTCAGGGCTCCACTTAGCATTTCTTCTGCTTCTTTGAGGAGACATTCTTAACCAGTTTTTGCCAGGGGGGGTACTTGAGACTAAACTGACGACAAGCTGAGACTGACCCCTGCAAGACTCCCCTATCTGCTGTGGGCCATGTACATATAATTTCATGTATTCCAGTTGTCACCCACATGATGAGCTTCTGCTTATTTGCACAGGTACATCCCAAAATCACATTGTTTACATAGCTGAAACATCTGGCTCTGTCAAAGGTCAATATTTACCAGTTAGGAGTGGTGAGTTTGGTTTAGTTTGGTTTGATAGTACATCAACCATTGTAGGTTATGAATGCCAAATCCATTTTTAAACATATCAACAGTTCAGTTTCGTATAAGTATAGTTTTTTGTTTACACAGAGTTAAATGTCAAAACAGTTCTATTTCAAACAATTCAGTTTAGCATAAGTAAGCAATTTAAATGCAAAAACAGTCCAATTTCAAGTAATTCAGTTTATCATAAGTACACAGGGTCCTATTTATGGGTCAAACAGAACTAAACTGTCAAGTACTACCACTTCAGGGAAGAGTAGATCTGGGAGCGATGGCAATGAAGGAGTACTTTGCATTCCCCAAAGCTTCAGTATTACTGGAACATCACCACTAGATTGTTTGGTGTCATATCCAGGACACTTGTTGGTGGGGGGGTCTTACCCCTCAGCAGAGAAGCAGCCGACTGGGCAAAGAGGAGTGGTGAAAGTGATTTAGCAAGATGTAGTTAGTTGTTGGTCACTGAAGGGATGAGTAGAACATGGAGGATGGAAGCAGTTCATTAAAATTCATGCTGTATGTGGAAAGAGGGGACCAGAACTAGAGAAAGGTTCTGAAGTGATAGGCACACACGCATGCATGCACACACCCATCTATTCACGAGCAAGTCCAGTCCCACAAATATGGTGTTGTCTTTTCCTTTGTCCTAGTGACACTGCCATCACCTCGGCAGTGTGCACTGTGGTATACATCTGCAGAATGAAACAATGTTTGGTCTAACATCACAGCACAGAAGAATATGCAAAAGTACAACAACCTGCTCAAAGTATGCATAACGCACAATTGACAGATGCAGCTCTGTCATAACACAGTAGAACAAGAGCAGTAGCCCAGTCCTCAGACAACTGGGTAGCCTCAGTTGACTAAAAATAACACACATGACTAGCAGCCCTTCCTCAGTACACCTCTGGTCAACTCGTATGTTCTGTCAGTCAAAAAAGCAGTCTGTAAAGAACAACAACAACCTGCTCCTGTTGCTGGCATGCTCTTTTATGTAAGTTCTGGTCTATTGAAATTTACATGCGTGGTAGATTTCTTCTTGCTAGAGACAAGATCGGCCCACTATAACTTCTACCTCCAGAAGTGGACATATTTTCTAGTGCTTGACATGCAAGGCATAGTCTTATGTGCTTTGATCCAGGAGGTAAGTTTCTTCTCTCGCTACATGTGTTGTGACAATATTCATCACAGCCTGTCCTGTCTCACCTGCCAAATGACTCAATTTCAAATTGTTTTGTTGTTAAGTAAAGATTAGTCTGTCAAAGGTTTTGAACAAAAATGGTACAAGCCATGAATCCGCTCTATAAAGAAGAAAAATAGAATTTCAGAAGACATGTATGCCTGTCTTAACTGATGATAATTTTTCTTCTGGTTTATCTTGGTTAATGGGTGTGTTTAATACTTTGAATTTGGACTTGGGGGTTGATCCCTCACTATTGCAATTTGAATGGCAGATGAAAATGTAGCCAGTTTCCTATCCTATTCTGCATCTAAACAGCCAACTGCTGACTTGTTTCTGCTGAATCATTGCTGCTTCCTAACTGAGGTTCAAACTCTCTACTCTGTGCTGCAAACCCTATTATCTTTACTCGCCACTATTCTCTTTGCTAAAATGAACAACAAATACAAAGTTTGATGTACACACATAAGTTTATTCATTTAGAGAATATAACCAACACTGTACCAGAATCAGGGGTGCCCTCTGTGTTAAAATCTGAGTTATCTAACCTGATATTTGTAAATACATAATTATGTCCTTTCTCTTTGTAGTAGTTTTTTATGTGGTAATAAAGATGATGGATGGGTGTTCCTTGTATTCTCTTAGTATGAAGTCGTAAAGAAAATGCTTTGACCACAGATGGAAATAGTGGTGGAGCCTTCAGCTGCTCTGAACTAACTAATTTAAATTTGAAATCTAATTTCAAAGATTTTAGTTACTTGACTTTACAATCCTCCAATAACAGCCAAGCTTTCAACTGCCTTTAAAGATCATTATTCGTCAAATAAACTAAGTTGGCTTACAGTATCTCTACAGCCATTTAACAGTTATTCAAATTCTATTTTACATCACAAGCAAAAGATTCAGTCAATCTATTATTTAAAATCATTTTCAAAAAACTAAATCTGTAATAACTTCACCTAGTTCAATTAATATTTTCTTTTTCAGTGAATTCTATTTCAAAGGCAAGTAAAGAGAAAATTTTGCAGATAAATGTTAGGAGAAAAAAAAAAGAAAAAAAAAAAAAAAAAGAGATGGTCCTCATAAATTAGAATGCATGAAAGTTATTCAAATTAGGCTCTCACTAGGTACCTCTGGTTAATGTTTAATGGCTTTAACAACCCTTGAGTGAGATATATATCTCACAAACACACACACATGTAGATAGATAGATAGACACACACACACACACACACACACACATACGGGCCATTGGCATAATTGTTAGATTGTTCACCAATGGTCTGGAAGACTGTAGTTCAATCTCAGGTTGAGTCATTCCACAGACTGAATAAAAAAAAAAAAAAAAAAAAGTACTTGATGCCTCCTTGCTTAACACTCAGCATTATAAGGTGTAGATCAAGGGTAAGTGGAGTAACCCAGAGAAAGGAGTAGCATCCTCCCTACACCTTGTGAAGTGGCTATTGAAAAAAAATAAAAAGGAGCCTTTGAGTCACCCTTGACTATGGTCTGCCAACTTACTATATATAATTTATTAAGGTAAACATTTTTATTTTTAAATGAATTGTTAGCGTGGTTGTTGTACCTCTGGCTGTGTGATAAACTAACCTAATCTCATTAAATGACTACTTACCATATATAACTTGACACTCGAGCACAAAACTTCTTTTTCCGAGTGGTTTGAAATCTCAACTTTCAATTCGATCATCTCACCTGGCGTATAGCCAGGTTTGTCGACACCAAGAAACGCTGTCACAGGTCCAGACCGACAACAGAAAATATTTGGTTGTTTGATGATTTGATTTTTTACACCTTGCTGAAAAGAAAGTGGGCAAAAAATTAGTTAAAAAAATATGAAAATATTTTAATTACTCATAGGAATTTGTTTTTTTTTTTTTAAAGATTGGTAACACAGGAATACCTTCAATGATGGAATTAATATATGTTTCAACATTTTGTTCAGCCTGTTCAAAACAGAACAGTTATCAGAACGAGTTTCAAAGCTCCAATCAAAAATAGGATAATAAAAGAGAAAAAAATGTAATTAAAAATCTTATTTTTTTAATAACTGTTACATATAAGTAAAAATCATTTGTGATAGAATGCTCACTAACCACTTGGCCTGTCGGCTGGGACAGAGAATATGCTAACTGCATCTCTATAGAATGTTAAGACTGCCCTCCACCACCAAAGAGGTCCTGGATACGATACAAAACCATATGATTGTGACGCTTTAGGGAATGTGATGTACCCCTTCATTGCCATTACTCCCAGCTCCACTGACTCAGTGGTTGTGCCTGTTAGGGTTTCATCTATGGAACAAACAGCACTGTTTAACCATTTAACAGTGCACTAACAAATGACTGATGTTAAATTGAATTGTTTGAGTTACATTGTTAAATGGTTTTGAATATTGCTATGTGCTAAGAAAACTTGATGCTAAATTGCAATACTTAAAACCATTTAACTGTGTGCAAATGAGTGAATAATATTAAATACAATTACTAGTGTTATATAGCAATACTTGAAACCATTTAACTGTAGGTAAACAAAAAAGTTCTGGATTGTTTAAAATGATACCTACAAATTATTCATTGACAAATCAAATTTAATATATATAGATATGTGTGCATGTGTGTAGTTAGGCAGCAGTCGTTCATTTAAGCATGTTTCATTAAATAATAAAGACAAATTTTGTCTGTATAATTTATTTAAGATCCTTTCAAGTTTTCTGATAAGTGTCTTAGTTTCAGGTTGGAATTGGTAGATGAATTTCCCAAAATTGTCCCAAATGCTTTTGGACCCTTCCTAGGGGGTTGCTTGCAAGTGTAGGGTGTGTTTGTTTTTTTTTTAAAGAGTTTTGAAAGTTTATACCATAACAACACAGAGTTGGATAAAACAGGGTAACTGATGTATTTAAAAAGAGAACGCTATTTTAAAAAGGAAATGCTATCAATGGAAATAGAATAATATGGGAATACAGAATAAAATATTGAGTGTGTGTAAATAGGATTTGGTATCTAATAATCTACAAAGGTTGATATGCTATAAAACCCAACCAACCAATCAACCAGCTGCTTTACCAATTAAGTTAAGAAGCCTTCTAGTTAATCTCACCATATAACATTTACTTTGTGGGGGGAGTATGTAATTTGGTTATTTCAGTAGATTGCTCTCTAAATTATTCCCACCACAAATACAACACAAAACTTTACAATCGCGTAAAAGAAATGGAATAGAACACAACGAACATTAAACAACAAACAATTTAATATGCATGTAACAGAATATGAAAAACAAAATACATGATGTGTAAATGGCCTTTTGGAAAATAAAGTTTGAAGAGAATAAATTTGTTGAAAGATGTGTGTATGTTCATGTTATCAGAGTCCGTAAATAAGTCGTTCTTACTTACATTAAGTTTATAGCGGGTTTTATGATTGTGGCGACATCGTGTCTCGTGGATGAAAGAAAGTTTGACGGGTTTTCCTTTTGAATATAATTCTCGGCCATTTGAAAAGAGGTCATGAACTTTAGTTGAGGAAGGAAAGGAATTGGTTGGACATAGTATCGGCTACTGGCTTAGTGGCTTGTGTTCGTCTGTGTCTTCGTTTGTGTGTAAGCTTGTGTCTTGTGTGTATGGCTTCCTAACTCTGTGTTATTTATATCCTACAGGTGGATCAAAGAATCACCCTAAAATCTTTGTGTGTAGACATTTATTGACCAATCAGATTTGTATTTTACTATTTTATTTTCGAGCCTAAATGTTTTCTGTAGGTTCACTTCCGATCCTAATTTTCTAGAATGTTCTATTCCATGTTTTTAGCTGATTGGTTGAAAAATATAAAAATGTAATTTAAATGCTAATGCGGGTTTGATTCTAAATTTCTAGAATGTTCTTAAGTATGTTTTTATTGCTTAATTTTAAGACTAGAAAAAATGTGTATCCTATAACTTTCTTAAATTGCCTGGTAAGTTACCATAGTTATTCATTACTTACATACATTAATAATATGACTGTTCCATTAGAGGGTTTAGAATAGGCTAACTGTATCCCCTACAGAGAACTAACACCTCCTCCAGTGAAAAAAAAAAAAAAAAAAAAAAAAAAAAAAATGGTGCCCTGAGTATGACACTAAACTGCATCAGATGGTGAGCTTCCAGTTCTGGAGACCTGAGAAGAGAAGTAAACTTCTTGATTGCCCTTATTCCCACATCCACTCTGACCTGGACAGGTAGTGTCTTTTAATATCTCATCTATGGGTTAGATAATCAATTATTCTGAGCCAGTTATTCATATTAAATAGGAATAATGGAAATCGTACAACTGAATGCAAATTATTATTAGATAGGAATACTTGATACCATATAACCGAGTGAAAACAAATGGTAGGAAAACTTGAACTCTAAGGATTATTATTAGTTACTTGAAACCATAAAACTGTTCGCAAATTGTATTAGATCACAATACTTTATATCATAACTGTGTGCAAAAAAAAAAAAAAAAAACTTTTAAGGAAGAACTACATAAAAAAATGTAAATATAAACATACATTATATGCAATTCTCTAACCTTTAATCATGAAATAATTCACAGCAAATTGACTTGCTATTAAAATTCAAACAAGATTTGGATTGGTTTTCCCCTGAATATTCATATCAACTCTGCTCAACTCTGTCTTTCATTTCTTTGATGTTGTTTTCATTTTGAAGTTTGAATAAACATTATGAGAATGACCAGGTAAAGTGACCATAAAAAGGGGTTCAATTTCCAATGTGCATATAATTTACAATCAAACACCAATTTTTGTCAGATTTCATGACACCTTATGTTCAATTTACACTGTTAATTTATGGTAAACTGGACTCTACTCTTATGATCATCATATGTATATTGTAAACTTAACCTGCATTTTATTGTTGTCTTTATTTGGCTCCGACTTTTGAAAAATTGTCTTCTAGAATGAAAAATTCAAGAAAGAAGTGAAAGCCATTGATCAAGATCTAAATATGGAACCTCCTCTTTCTTACACAAAAAAAAATATGCACTCTCACCTCCTCCATATAAAAAAATAGGCAGCTCCTTCTCCTGCACAAAAAAATACAACAGCCACTCCTCCACATAAAAAAATATGTGCCCCCATGCTCCACAAAAAAAAAAAAAAAAAAAAAAAATTTTTTTTAAATTTCCCCAATCAAACTGAATTTATTTATGTCTTGTATTATTCATAGTATAATTTGACTATGGAATTTCTTGGTCTCAAACCCAATGACTTTTTAGTTTTGATAAGAGGCTTCCATATGGTATTCAAAACCTATAATAGACTGTGTAACAGATGCAACACTGACTTACTGAATGCCAAATGCATGTGCTGTCTTGCTTGTCAAGTTGCAATTTGCTGAGAGCCCAGAGTGCATATACCAAACTGCCTATTTTACACAGCAGACTCATTTCACTAGAAGGCAAACAGGCATTGTCATATTTACCAATCCCACCGCTCAGGCAGGATATGACACAAGGTCAATTTTTAAGCGGAGTTTAACAGGTTTGAATTCAGAGTTGTCCTTCTCCTAGACTAGTTGCCTTACCAAGGCTGAAGAACCTAGTCTGCCCTACTATTTACCCATAGCTGGAAGGAGAATAATTGGATTCATACCTTTCCCAAGGGTATTAGTGTAATGTGAAATGCAATCAGTATCGTCTAGGATTTGAACTCGTGTCGTCGTGTCCATTTCCTACGACAATAACTGTTACACCTCCTTAAACAGACATTGTAAAAACCAGGTGAGTGGATGTGGGATTTCAGATTTCTTAACTTTGGTGAGAGTGAGTGGTGGAATTATGACTGCAATTGAGCACGACCAAACCTGACATTGACCTTTAATTATCTTAAGTGGTACAAACTTTGCAAAGAAATAGAAAGATTTTGAAAGACAAAGAACATTATATCTCATCACATTAGTAAGTGTGATCAGGCCTGAAAAATTACACTATTTTCTTCATTAATGCAACAAGATTTTTTTGTGATAGTGAGAAGTATACTTACACTTGCATTGGGTAGCATGTTGAGATCCATTGGTTTAATCACATGAAAATCTTTCTCAAGACGAAAATCTGATTTTCCTAGTCTTTTAATAATGGCTTTAGCTGAATGACTGACATAGCCTCGATTTCCTCGGAAAGAAGATGGCACATTTGGCAGCAGAAACTCAAAAGGAAATGTGTGAGTCCCTGCATTCAATGACTGTTCTTCATCCGACTGAGATATCCCATCAGGAATTGTAGAACCTAAAAAAAAAGAAAAGCAAAATTGAAAATATTTTCAGTAACATAAGAGGAATAGTCAAATCAATACAGAAAATTAGGATGTTAAAAAAAAAAAAAAAAAAAAAAAAAGTAACTTAAATTAAAGAAATTACATGGTGTAATTAGAATATACAAATATTATGAGGTGGTGCAAAAAGAATGAAAGAAAATGGTTTCATAGTAAAAAAGGCAATAAACAGACAATATTCAGCAGAAACTATTATTGATGCAGGGTATGTAGATGATCTAGCACTTTTTGCAAATACAACTGCTCAAGCCTAATCTGGAGCAGGCAGCAAGAAGCATCAGTCTCTAAATGAACTAAGATAAAACACAGTTCATGTGTTTTAATCAAATTGGTGTCATCTCCTTAGAGCAAAATAAATCACAAACAACTTCACCCAGGATTTGAACTCGAGTTCCTGATTCAATTTCCTACAATGATAATCATTATACTAAGTGCCCTTCAAATTATCTTCAGTGTTGGATTATACAATTTTTATTGGTTTGATATTTCACTGCATTCCATCATCTTTAACTGCATCTGATCATGGAACATAATTCGCATGCATGTTTGCTTTTTAATTATGATTAAATTATGGAATTTAAACAAAAAAGTAATAATTAGTTGATTCAAAAACTGTTATAGTATTTCATTGAAAGTGAGAGGGTATGGAGGATTGGTAGAGGGAAATGTTGACATGAAGTTATCACAGAGAAAGCTGGAGTGTTAAGTTTTAATATCTTGAAATCTCACCATTAAGAAATAAAAACCTCATCCTATATAAATTTTTTCTTTTTTTATTTATTTAACCTCTTAGCTACTGATCTCAGGGAGAGTCTCCATGGTGCAGTGGCTAACATGTTCGACTGCAACATTGTAAGTCAGCAAGTTTGAACTCTAATTGCACTATCATATTCACTTTTGGACTAATACCCTTGGGAAATATATGAACCCCCTTATCTCTCCCAACCCTGCGGTAAATAGTTACACTACTGTTCTTTTAGCAGAATCGAAGAAATATGTCAGGTAATTTCCTAGTCTTCCATACTTCAGGAAGTATTTCATTAAGGCCTGTAGCTTTTCTGTTTTTAATCTTTTTTTTATTTTTATGGAGCCATCTTTACTTAAAGCAGCAAACCTTTGAAATTAGCAGACCAGTTCACTTACCTCAGCAGCAATATCTCATCTACTGAAAACGAGGTCAACATATGCATAGAGAAGATATGAACTGCTATTGACAGGTTGTCACTCTCATAGAAATCTTATCTCTCAGATTGGGAGGAGAGAGAGAGAGAGAGAGTAGTTTCTTCGAAGCTGTGTCTGTATCAGTACTACTGTATGATTGCACGACTTGCACTGTAATAAAACACTTGGAGAAAAAGCTAGATGGGAGCTAAGTTATGTTTTGAACAAATTATGGAAGTAACACTCAACAAAACAGCAGCTATATGGCCACTTACCTCCCATCTTACAAACCATCCAAGACGAACAAGACATGCTGGGAACTGCTAGTAAAGCAGTGATAAACTCATAAGTAACATTCACTTACAGACGAACACACTGGTAATTGGCAGACCAGACCAGCTCTGTGCTGACACCGGATGCAGTCTAGAGGATCTACTAGGAATGATGGACAATAGGGACAGATAGAGAGAAAGAGTCAAGAGATTGTACTATCAGCATGACTCAATGATGATGATGAAAATATACTTCAAAGATGCCTTTGGCATTAAATAATATACACTAAAGTTTGATTTTATTAAAATAAACCAAACCAAACCTACTGGTCCCAAGTTTTCTATTGAGTTTTGCTCCAAGTTTTACAAATTGTTTTTTTTTTTTTTAAATATTCTTTACAGCAACTAAAATGATAATCACAACAAACCACTCAAATTCCATAACAATGTAGTAGCAGCATTTGACAGACAAACATATTTCCTCTTCAAATAAAAGCTGCAATGTCATTCTCATTTGCCTCCGACATTGAGAAACAAACGATCAAAGATTTTACTTTTGAATGTATCTTTATGAGTATGTCAACACAAGGTCTTGTTCATCCTTTGCAAAAATGCATAGCTAATTGAAGAATGAAGAGAGAAAGAAAAAAAGCCAAAAAAAAAACAAAAAAAAACACCAAAAACTGACAGAGCAATGCCAAAGAGAAAGGCAATCCATGACTAGAACTCAGTTACTTCCTGAACCCTCCTCAGGGCGACACCATATCCAATAAGTAAGTAACGTTAGTGACTGTAGTTGAGGGCTACCTGAAAGCTTTTTCGATAGCTACTACACCGAGGTGTAGGGAAGGGTGCTACTCCTTTCCCTGGATTGCTCCACTTTACCCTTGAAATGTACCTTATAATGAATGTTAAACAAGACAGTATCAAGTACCACTTTTTGAGTCTTTGGTATGACTTGACCTGAGATTGAACTCCGGTTTCCCAGGCCATTGGTAAACACTACCACTAAGCCAATGGGCTGGTAAAGTCTTTCATGTTATTCACTGAACTCACTATCTTTGATAGTACCCTCTATCACTTGAGTGCAAAGGGTCTTCTGCCAGCCCTCACTACACTTTTCTTTTATAGTTGGCAAAGCACGCTGGTCACACGTGGTCAATATAGATAAATATTGCAGTTCCAGTGCGTACTTGTTTTCTCCTTACATTAAAGCTACACAAACCCAACAAAAGGAAGCTCTTATGATGGCGATAAGGTAAGTCATTACTGTCTTCATTATTGGATTAAAGTTCCTGACCATCACGTCTGCAACACTAATAGTGGTGGCATGCAGAAAAACAGTGTTTTATCTAATAGTATTATTGTGCTTCCTTTCAAGTTTTAGTTTCCATGGAAATGAATAGGAAGCCTTAGTTTAGGAGGGTCTCCTTGTATAATAATTCAGTAATGAATGCTTCAATAAGATAAAGATAGAAAAATAAGATAGAAAAAATTTTTTTGTTGTTTTTTGAAAGCTTACCAGATTCATAGAGTTTCATGTTAAAATAATAATATGTTTCTGTGGCATCTTCAGTACCAAAATTGGATCCACAGTCAGATGCACTGCTGTCGCTTTCTTTAAAATAAGCTCTTCCCCAAAACTGGATCCAAACTCCTGAAACAATGAAAATATTTTTGTTCAGTTTCTATTGTACAAAAAGTTTGTCAAGCAAAACAAGGAGAGATTTTTCTTTTATTAACATCAATCCTGGGCTCCAGGCTAAAAAACAGTGAAAAATGTAAAACAAGCTCCCTATTAGCTGGGGTGGGTGAGAAGGTTAAGGATCATCTAGATGGAAGCACATGGTTTTTGAAGAAATTGATGATGTGGCCAGGAAGAAACTTGGACTTCAAATACTCTGAAAAAATGAAGATCAATGAGTTCCATGTGCAATTTTGATGGTACTTGTTCATAGTCAACATCAAGAGGCAAAGAAAATATTTTGAAAGGGTTTAGGGCCACAGGTGACCTGCAGACAGCAAGTTGGAAACTCTTGTTTTAGGTAGTCATACCAACCACATGATTCTAAGGATTAAGGTATATCATAAAATAGTATATAGTTTTAAGTTCTGTGATAAATGTTCCTGTTTTGTCCTTTAATTTAATAAGTTAAAACAGGATTGTGGAGATGAAGTTCTACACAGGGAAAAGGTTTTTAGGTGACAAAGTATTTTTGGTTGAGTGGGAGACTGTGGAAGATGAAGCTGAACATTTACTTCATGAAATAAGGAAAATATGATAGAATTAAAGACTCCTCAGATCTGACCAAAATTTCCCAGTGAGAATGATTGGTGATCAATTAACATTGATCAGGTGACTTTCATTCAGGATTACCAAACTGAAGAAGAAACAAAAAACAAAAAAAAACAACAAAAAACAAACAAACAGTCTTAATACTTTCTATAAATACACTCACTGTGAATGAATTATGTACCAAAACAAATATTCCAGTGGTACCCCTTAGCCGCACCCTGATCAAAGTCCTTGTGACTATTTCTTGATTCAGAAAGTTAAAACCCAGTTTTGTGGTCACCATTTGGGAATATACAACAGATTGTGAGAACCAAGTGAAAGCAGTGTCAGATGAAGACTTCCTGTATTGTTTCTAAGAGTGGAAACATCATGATTGTATCGCTTCCCAAGGTAATGATAATAAAGGAGGTTAAGTTGATTTATAAAGTTGATAAGATTTTTAAGTCTCATTACCGAATAGATCAACCATATAACCACTATCATGACTATCACCACCACCACCACCGTAATAAAGTTGATCAGCATCATGGCCACCCTGATCCTCATGAGGATTATCTGGTTAATAACCTCCACCAAACTTGACACCGTTTCAAGTCTAAAACACAGTATACATAATAAAAGGATGAAAGTACTGTAAAATGTCAGCCCAGTCAACTGGCGCTGTAGAATACACTGACTACATCTCTGCAGATGAGCAAGTCCTTTCCCGCTACCAACAAGTGTCCTGAATATGACACTAAATCTAATAATAAGGCTCCAGTAATGCTGGAGTTTTAGGGAATGCCGAGTACCCCTTTATTATCATTGCTCCTATGTCCAATCAGACCTGGAGTAGTAGCACCTGATAGGGTCCTATCTATGGGTCCAATAGAACTGTTTGACTTAAAATGCATGCAAACAAGTGACATGCTAAATAGAACTGTTTGATCATTTAACTGAGTAAACAAATGACTGATGTTTAATTGAATTGTTAGTGATACATAATACTTGGAATCATTTATTGACTCATGCTAAATTGAATTGTTAGAAATAGAACTGTTGGATTATTTAACTGTGCACATCTATAAAATGTGTTCACAAATCATATACTTAATATATATGTAATTAATACATTATACCAAAGCAAACCAAATGATATATATTTAATATGTATAAAGAAGATTTGGCATTAAATAACCTATGAAAGGTTGATATGCCATAAAACCCAAACAACCAACCAACCAACTTGAATGCAAGGTGTTGGCTTGACAAAGTTAGTTGGTTGGTTGGGTTTTATGGCATATCAACCTTTGTAGATAATTTAATGCCAAATCCATTTTTATACAAATTGTCAGTTCTATTTCAAACAATTCAGTTTAGCATAAGTGCACAATTTATTTATCAAAAATATTTCTATTTCAAGCTATTCAGTTTAGTCAAACAATTCAGTTTAGTATAAGTATAGATTTTCTCCACACAGTTAAATGTGAAAACAGTTCTATATTAAACAATTCAGTTTAGCATAAGTATGCAGTTTAATTCTATTTAACCCATAGATAGGGCCCTTATCAAGTACTACCACTCTGGGCCAGAGTGGACCTGGGAGTGATGGCAATGAAGGGGTGCTCCGCATTCCCCAAAGCTCCAGCATTACTGGAGCCTCACCATCAGATTGTTTAGTGTCATATTCAGGACACTCATTGGAGGGGTCTAACCCCTCTGCTGAGAAGCAGTCAGTGTATTCTACAGCCCCAGCCAACAGTTGACATTTAAAGTGTGCAAACAAATAACATATGCTGAATTGAGTTACTGGAACCTCACCATCAAATTGTTTAATGTTATATCCAGGACACTTATTGGGGGGGGTCTTACCCCCTCTGCAGAGATGTAGTTGGTGTATTCTACAGCCCTAGCTGGATGGGCTTTTTTATATTGACATTTATTATGGCTAGTTTTTTTTTATATTAAAATATTTTAGAACCATTGCTTGCTGTAGTGAGGTTTGTTATATGAATATCTTTTATAAGAAATTTTGAAAAAAGTTTGTAATAGAGAAGTTTGTGATATAAAGTGTTTTTTTAGTAGGACTGACTGGGTTCTTCAGCCTTGGTTAGGCAACTAGTCTAGGAGAAGGAAAACTCTGAATTCAAACCTGTTAAACTCCGCTTAAAAAATTGACCTTGTGTCATATCCTGCCCGAGCGGAGGGGTTGGGTAAATAGGATATAAAGTGTTTTTTTTATATAACAAATTTTGTTATATCAAGGGTATTTATAATCTGGTTTTACAATCAGTGAAAATTATGCAGGTAATTCATAAACATTTGATTAAACAACAAAAATTGTGGATGATTTTGTATGCTTATTTACGTTATTCTTAGAATTAAAAAAAAAGATAAGTGCGATTTGTCAGCAGTTTCTTGATGCTGTGACAAAGTTTACAGTAACCCGATGAGTATGCAGTGGCAGAATAGTAGAACGTAACCTTAAATAAAGGAAGTGATTAACAGTAACGGGAGTGAAAGCCAGAGTGAACCACCGGCTACTATAAGTAAGAATGGCTGTCCCCATCAGTCAAAGAGACCACATTTGGTGTGTTGTCTGTGCAGAGCCGAAATTCCGCTCATGCAAATGACATGTATTTTGTATAAGCGAATTTTCGGCTCTACATAAAATGACAAATTTTTGCTTCGGCAGAACATTCACAACATGCGTCATGCGAGACAGTGGTTTGGTAACTGTGACACCACAACCTCAGAGGGCCATCCTCCCTAACACCAGGTCTTTGCTGGCTTGTATGACTAAGTTTATTGCTTGGTGTCAGAGGCACCCCTTTCAGAAATGCCGATGGGGTTAAGTATTTTTGCACCTGCTGCTGTTGATTTGTATGTGGTCCCCACCATAAAATGGCCTTGCAGTATTTTCTGACACCACAGGATGTCAGATGAATTGTAAACCATTCCAAAAAGAACAACCGGATTTGAAAGACATGAAAGAAGCAGCTGCAAGGATTAGACAGAAATAACAAAACTGATTTTGTGTGATCATTATAAAAGACTTTTCTTCTTAATGATTTGACTTATTAGCAAAAAGAATTAGTTGGAAAAAAAAAAAAAAAAAAAAAAAAAAAAAAAAAACCACACCTCTAATTAGTGTGGACAAATCAAATAAGTACCTGGATTCATCTGAGAACAAATAGCTTGCAAACCTGAAATTGACTAATGTTTATCTTAGTAAAATGAAGCAAAATGGCAAGTCCCAATTATCAGCAGTTGAAAATACAGCTCGTGATCATAACTTTTGATAAAACAATGCTTCATTTAATAAATTTGGACAACTTAATACTATTTCATTTTATTACTGCTAGGTGTAAATAAGTAAGAGAAATAAGTTGAAAGAAAAATTAATAAAAATATTAATAATGATTGACAAAGAAATTTAGATAAATTAGGGCTATTATATCTTATTGCTATGAGGTTTAAATAGGCAAGAAAAAACAAAACAAAAGAAATGCAAGTCAAAGTTTACTAATAATTGTAAGAGAATTAGTCAACTTAAAACTGTTGCATTACTACAAAGTATAAATAAATAAGAAAATTGCTAATGAATTTTAATAATTAAAAATGCATTGGTTAAGAAATTTGGAAACCTTGAAATGATTATTTCTTATTTCAATCCGTAAATAAAGAGAAATAAAATGAAAGATTAATAATAATTGACAATGGTTCATCTGAGAAATTTGGAAATCTTAACATTTTCACTACCGTATGCAACTATAGTTAGATTTTGTGCACTCTATCATGTGGTAATATAGTTGAATTTCATACAACATTGTAAATGATAGACTAACCACTGGGGAATTTTAAAAAGAAATTTATCATTATTCACACTCTGAATAATGACTATTTTTGGTATATCTTACATTCAGATTGTTGCTATAGAAACTCATATTTAACTATTTTTGCCATATTTTTTTAATATCACAATGTTGCTATAGAAATGATATCAGATACTTCTTATCGAGAAGATTTTTTGCCAGAAAACATAGCACTGGAAGCTACCCGAAACTAAATATTGTAGTAAAACATCAAGACTATTACAGCCACTGGTAGGTTGAAAAAAAAAAACAAAAAAAAAACAAAAAAAAAAAAACCGAAGAAAACAGCAAATTTGTGTGGTCTTTAAAGGAAATGACTACAAATGTCTAATATTGGTTTACAGTAAAATTTAAAGAAACAAATAAAAGAAACAAGATTATGAATATCAGTCAATTAATATTCAATTTACACAAAATGAAAGACAATTTATTCATCAATATTTTCACAGTTTAAATATTGGCAGCCAAGTTGAATTCCATAGAGAATAAACAAGAATGAAGGCTCAAAGATCAAGTAATTATATTGGGACATTGGCTTGATCTTTAAAGAGGTTTAAAATTGGATTAGTTTCTAATTTGATATAAGATGAAATTTAAAAAAAAATAATCAAAAAATAGAAAAAAAATAAAGAGAATAAGATACTGTCAAACAGGGTTTCTCAAACTATCTGATGTGATATTTTAGAAGGATATTTTTCCAATGTGCCACATACCAGAACAATATTTGTGCCTTATTTGTTTATGATCCTAGAAAATATTGATGGAATATCTGCAATGATATACTAGAATAATACAAAGGAAAAAAACAATAAATTTTATGTATTAAGTCAGTGCTTCTTAAACTATCTGATGTGATATTTTAGAAGTATATTTTTCCAATGTATACATACTAGTACAATATTTGTGCCTTATTATTTGTTTATAATCCAAGAAAATATTGTTTGAATATCTACCATGATGTTAATTTATACCAGAAAAATATGAATATAATAAAAGTTGACAATTTTTACATTGCATGTTATGAAAAAATAAAAAGATAAAGTAATCGAAAAGTGATGAATTTATCATAAAGAAAAGTCAATGTTAAAACGTTTCGGTTTAACTTGTTTCACCATCTTTAAGTCCTGATGATGGTTTACTAAAACCGAAATGTTTTAACATTTACTTTCCTTTATAATAAATTCATCACTTTTGGATTACTTCATTTTTCTATTTTCTTTAAACAGATTCATTTCCATTATTTACTTCCATTATAATATATATATATATATATATATATATTACATACACATGCATACACAGTTGTGAGTGTGTGTGACAATGTGAAACCAGAAACTTGCCACAAACCAGTTCTTGTGTACTAGTACAGGTATGCATACTACTATTTTGAGTTGTGCTATTCCAGAGCAGGGCTTCTCACTCTAGTCCATATAGATTGCAGGGGGTGAATAAAGCATAGTGAGGGGGAGTCACAGTAGGTAAATTTACATTGTTAAATTTCTCAATAAAAGAACAAAAACTGCAGGATCCTGTCACCTAGTTGCCTAATATATTAGAAAAAAAAAAAAAAAAAAAAAAAAAAAAAAAAAACTTAATCAAAAATATTCCAAGCTTTGACCACCTCAAGCCTATTTTACTAGTTTTTCCAATTTTGTATATAGTGGAATCTGTATTTAGCCATGCGCATTATTTAGAAAGGAAATAGAGAATCACTTTGTGAAGCCTTTTAACTGCATGCTACTGGTCTTGTCTCTCTCGTTCTCTCTTACTTGAAACGTTTTAACTTCTTGCTACCAATCCTGTCTCTCTTTCTTTCTCTCTTACTTGCTGCGTCAATACACTGGTTTGCACAATCCTACTGTGAAGCAACAAATGCAACAACAACAATGCTGAGATTACTCCTTTTATACCAGTTCTGGCTAGCTGAAATTTGCATATGTCACAAACCCCATTCTACTAGAGAAGAGATGTGTGACCTACAAATTGCACTACCAATGATGCTCATGCTTCCGCTTTTTTTCTATACTTCCGATACTCCACACACGACACATTTGTGCTCGTTTCAAACTTTGAGGTAGGCCATTTTGCTCGTCACTTCTTGCTCCTTTCTTTCTTTTGGTGTTGCTAAGAAAGGAATTCTTTTGGTGTTTTTATGAAAGGAGTTCAATTCAGACACTTTGAACATAGAATGTGGTAATTTACAGTGCAAACTCACAAAGCTGTAACCAAATATTAATGATGTTCTCAGTGCCTACCAAATCCATCTTTTGAAAAATAATTCAAGAATTAAAAAGGCTCATTTACAATTATATTTTACCGATTCTTTTCTCACACAAATTATATTAAAAGAATGGTAAATTAATTATGTTTTGTAATTTAGTTTTCAATTAATTTACTCAGGGGCAAATGAAATTAAACTTGGCTACAAGGGGTGCATCAAGTAAAATGTTTGAGAAACACTGGCTGAAAAGCTTTGAAATCTAAACTAATCACTTTAAGTAATAAAACTGGATCTGGGAGGTGAAAACAAGAAAATGAGAATTTTGGCTATGTCTGTGCATTAGCAGATCACAGTATAAAGAGGAAAATTGGCAAAACAGCATAACCTTGTGCTGGAACCAAGAAAAATATGAAATGCAACCAAAATAGTTGGGTTACTTGGAACTGTGCCAAAACCACAAGAATCAAGTTTGGATCAATTAGAAATCTGAGCAAGAAATGCTAGCATTAGGGTCTGCAAAAATATTGAGAAAGATGAAGATTTGAGGAGACTTGTCACTCAAACTCCAACAATAATCACCTAACATCTGGCATGAACAGAGAAATGAATGAAATTATTATTTTTCTTCGTTGTGAGTTTTTCACAATGCTTGTAACTGGTGGTTTTTCATTGGTCTGAGTGACAGCAAGTCTCTGTAGAACTCTAAGCATTCTAGGAGATCTTAACAGTGCTGTGGTCTAAATGGTCTTGATTCTTCCTTTGACCTCCAGTTCCCCCAGTCTCTTTTCCAAGATTTTGTGGGGCCATTCTAAGAGCTCCAACTACGATTAGTATGATCATCAATTTCATGTTCCACATCATTTTTATCTCTGGCAAGATCCAGGTATTTGTCTATTTTTTCACTTTCTTTTATTCTAACTGTGGTCTGCTGCAACAGCAAAATCCACTCAGTGACAAGTTCTTTTCTTCATGTTAATTAACACTAGCTCAGGTTTTCTTATTGGGTTGGTTGGGTTTTATGGCATATCAACCTTTGTAGGTTATTTAACGCCAAATTCTGTCTATATGTATATACCTTTTACCAATGAATACTTACTAGGTAAAATTTTCTATGAGTAAGATTTCACTTGTTTGCACATGATTAATCAGTTTTAATTTGTCATTTTTCCGTACAACCCTGTTTCTCGCAAGAAGGACAGAACGTCATCTATTTTGATGTTTTCAAACAATTCAGTTAAACTAGTCACTTTGAAAAATCGCTTTCTGATGACAGCGAAAGCTCTGCATTCTATAAGAATGTATTTAACCGTCCAAGTTGTCTGACACATCAAACACTGGTTGTGGTTCCTGTTTCAGTATGAAAGCGTGAGTAAGCCTTGTATGACCAATGCACAGTCGGGATATAACGACTTGTTCTCTTTTCGATGATCCAAAAGCTGGTCTCCATTCTCCCAAGGTGGGCTGAATTTGGAAGAGTTTATTATTGATGTTCAAGTCCCATCGTTGTTGCCATTTTTTGTGAAGGAATTTACTGATTATCGGTTTCAAATCGGTATATGGAATGGAGATAACTTTAGGGCTTAGATCTAAGGCCGATTTGGCTGCCGAGTCTGCTCTTTCGTTTCCTCTCACTCTGATGTGGCTTGGAATTCAACACAAAATTATTTTTTATGACTAGACATTGAGTCTAGTCTGCTGAGCAATTTAACAATTAATCGGTTCTCCAGTTTTTTATTTTCCAGTGATGTTAATACAGAGAGTGAGTCAGATAAATCTGTTATGTTTGTCCCTAGAAATGATATTGAGAGCAAGGTCAATAGCACATACTTCTGCAGTGAAGATGGAGCTTTCCATTGGAAGAGCCTTTCTAATTGGAATTTTGTAGTTTGTTTTTATCTCAAAAGTTCCAGAGATTATTATGACTCCTTGTGAGTTTTTCACACGTGCATTAGCTGATGGTCTTTCCCTCAAGTTTGAGAGACAGCAAGTCTCCTCAAGTCTCTAGTATTCTGGCCGATATTAATAATACTGTAATTGGGATGGTCTCCACACATCATCTGATTTTTAAGTCTTCAAGTCCCTTTACCAAGCCTTTGGGAATTGCTCCAAGTGCACCAATTACAATTAGTATCACCGTTACATTCATGTTCCATTTTTTTTTTTTTTTTTTTAGTTCTATAGGAAGGTCTAAGTACTTGTATCTCTTTTTGCTTTCTTTTATTTTCACTTTGTGGCCTGCCAGGACAGCAAAGTCCACTATTCGCCAAGTTCATTATTTTTTTGCTGACTATCACTAGGTTAGTTTTCAAACCGGGATTAGGTGATCCATTTGGATCTCAAAATTCCAGAGAATTTTGTGCATCTCATTCTTTAGGATGGATTCTGGGTTGTATATATACCATTTATTCATATGGTCAAATTTCAATTTCTTGTACTATTTCCATGAGTGAAATCATCTGGAGGTTGCAGGTTCAATCCCAACAACAGGTAAGAATAACAAGGAATACTTACTATAGCTTAACACTTGTACCCAGTCATGATTAACAGAATTGAAACAGTCTACAACCATGGTTCAAATAAAGGGTTCAGTTCGAGACTCTTTGTGGGCTCCTGAATTTGATATGAAACACCTGAAGAAGGCCAAAGGACATATTGGCCGAAAAATCATGAGTATAACAATAAAGACAAGATCAATAGTTTGAATATTCCAAGTACAGTGAAATAGTAAGGCAGAATAGACGTTCTCTGCAATAAGATTTTAAGAGAATGAAGTAATTTTCAATTTATGGTGAATGTTATATTTTTTATCAACCAAATTCTTGATATAATAGAAATAACTATGAAATGTAAATCAGAATCCTTTATTCCTTCCGAAATAGAAGCATCAGTGGATCACTTTTACAACAGGAATTGAAATGTTCAAAGGTCATCTTGTAGATTATTATTGTGTTGATGATGGAAATTTCGAGAAGAGTCATTACCCTTATTTCACAAATGGTTTGAATGAGTAATCTCATTGTTGCAGTTTCATCACTATTTTGGCCGATGTATCCTTCAGGCTTCCTCACGGTATGTTTTCTCCATTGTTCCAGTACTTCTTATTTTGTCTTTATTGAATGGAATATAGAAGAGGAGAGCTTCTTTCTTTTTCTGCTAGAGATTCCTGCAGTCAGTGTTATAAACAATGGTAATGGCGGATTCTGTCTTTAATTCTAGCATGTCCTGTTCTTTCTTTAATTGTATTCTCTTTCCTGCAGCTGATATTTACTCTGACATTTAGATGAGGCAGAATTAGATTTTATTTTTCCTGCACTTACAAAGAACAAAGGCTGAAGAATGAATCCATCAAAATATGGTGATGGAAAAAAAAACAAAACAAAACAAAACAAAAAAACAGCAGGGATAAACTAAATAATGTATACTGGGTTGAGTCATAAATAATTTCATTTTTTTTTTTTTTTAAAGGAAATTGTAACTATGTCTTTAAAATTTCCAGTATTTTAAATGCAACCGGAAATTACCTGATTAAAGAGTGCCTTCACTATTTATTGTTATTTCAAATAGTTAAAGAGTGTGCATCACAATTTAATCTATGATCTCACGTCCCTAAAATGAAGGAACTGAAAGTAAATATTAGACATGTGATCCATCATAAAGTTATATACAGTATGGTGTTTAAGAATAATAAAAAATGCTACAGAAACAGCTAAGAAAATTTGTAGTGTCTATGATCAAGCAATTATTTACCAAATGCCAAGTCCATAACTGGTTTTTAAAGTTTCATTCTGGCAATACATCAATGAGAATTGAACCCAGACCAAGATGCTCATCAAAACTCGATCAAGATACTTTAAGAAAATTGGTGGAATGCAATCCATGCAAAATTACTTGAGAATTAGCCCTTGATTTCAACACATCCTGATTCATAATCTGTCACCACTTGAAGATAGAAAAGTAAGCAAGCTAGGCATTTGGGTTCCTCTAAGTAAGAAGAATAAAAAAAGATTGCATATCCCTAATTATGTCTTCTTTCAAGGCAAAAAAAATGACCCATTCAATGCAAATGTCAGTGGATTGACAAGGCTAAATCTCCACAGCCAACCCCAAAATTATGCTGTGTGTATGGTAGGATCACTGGTATTATTCTTTTTGAGTTCATAAACCACAATCTGACACTTAATGCAGATTTATACTCAACAGCTGCAACGCGTGCATAAAAATCTTCTAAGAAAATGCCCTACTCATAAATAGGAGAAATGTTGTGCTTCTCCATGATAATGCAAGGCTACATTCAGCAAGAATCATGCAGAAAAAAATATTGAATTTAGTCTGGTCTGTTCTACGCCATTGACCATATTCTGCAGACTTTGCCCCAAGTTATTTCCATATTTTTGTTCACTACAAAATGCTCAGAATAATAATAAAAATTTTAAAAAAATAAAATAAAAAATTCTCAAGATCAGGTAAAAACATTTGTGGAAAACTTTTTGAGCTTGAAACTAGCTGAATTTTACTTGAGAGGAATCAATAAGCTGATAAATGGCAAGAGGTAATTCAAAATAATGGCAAATATACTATTGATTGAAATTAATTTATTGTAAGATTATTCAGGAATAAATCATATTTTACTTAAACAGAAATTATCTATGACATAAGCCAATAGAATAAGACTAATACATTTAACACAAACTGACCCTGTTGGTGGGACTTAGAACAGAGTTGAGTTGGTTTGTTTTTATAGCATATCAACCATTGGTTATTTAATGCAAAATCCTGTTTATAAATCATATATATATATGATTTATAAACAGGATTTGAGATAAAAACAAACTACAAAATTCCAATAAGAAAGGCTCTTCCAATGGAAAGCTCCATCTTCACTGCAGAAGTATGTGCTATTGACCTTGCTCTCAATATCATTTCTAGGGACAAACATAACAGATTTATCTGACTCACTCTCTGTATTAACATCACTGGAAAATAAAAAACTGGAGAACCGATTAATTGTTAAATTGCTCAGCAGACTAGACTCAATGTCTAGTCATAAAAAGTAATTTTGTGTTGGATTCCAAGCCACATCGGAGTGAGAGGAAACGAAAGAGCAGACTCGGCAGCCAAATCGGCCTTAGATCTAAGCCCTAAAGCTATCTCCATTCCATATACCGATTTGAAACCGATAATCAGTAAATTCCTTCACAAAAAATGGCAACAACGATGGGACATGAACACCAATAATAAACTCTTCCAAATTCAGCCCACCTTGGGAGAATGGAGACCAGCTTTTAGATCATCGAGAAGAGAACAAGTCATTATATCCCAACTGCGCATTGATCATATAAGGCATACTCATGCTTTCATATGGAAACAGGAACCACAACCAGTGTTTGATGTGTCAGACAACTTGCACAGTTAAACACATTCTTATAGAATGCAGAACTTTCGCTGTCATCAGAAAACGATTTTTCAAAGTGACTAGTTTAACCAATTGTTCGAAAACATCAAAATAGATGACGTTCTGTCCTTGTGAGAAACAGGGTTGTACGGAAAAATATGACGAATTAAAACTGATTAATCATGTGCAAACAAATGAAATCTTACTTATAGAAAATTTTACCTAGTAAGTATTCATTGGTAAAAGGTATATACATATAGACAGAATTTGGCGTTAAATAACCTACAAAGGTTGATATGCCATAAAACCCAACCAACCAACCAACCCAATAAGAAAACCTGAGCTAGTGTTAATTAACATGAAGAAAAGAACTTGTCACAGAGTGGATTTTGCTGTTGCAGCGGACCACAGTTAAAAAAAAGTGAAAAGATAGACTTGGATCTATATATATCTATATATCTATATATATATATGAATAAACACATTTTATTGATAACATTTTTGATTGAGCCTAAGCTCATTTTTTTTTTTTGCACACAGTTAAATGGTTTCATGTATTGCTATGTATCAGTAACAATTTAATATCGGTCATTTTTTAAAAGTATTTTGATTTTGGGGTGTACACACGGGGAAAAACAGTTTCCTTTTACAGAAGCAAGGGCTCTATATCTTCAAAGAAACAATCAGGAGTTGGAGAGTCGAGTAGAAAACTGACCAGTTATGGTTGGGTTGTCATTGAGTTGGTGTTCTTCTCACTGCCTACTGTCCACATTAATAGCAGAAGACAGACAAGTTACAGTCCAGGGCAATATTGGTCGAGCTTGCTCATCATAATTACAAAAAGAACAGACAAAGCAGTTAAGAGCCAGCCATTAGATAGAGGGAGTCCATACTGTTATTGTAAGAGATCAGTGTCCACGTCTATATTGTAAAGTATTACGTGCATCCTTCAAATCGGATAAACCAGAAGAGAAATTGTCAAGACAGCCATACACATGTAACGTATAATATTGTAGGAAATGGACACAGCAACCAGAGTTCACATTCTGACTGAGGTTGTTTGTATTTCCCATAGTGCTGGAAAAGGTAAGAATCCAATTATTCTTTCCTGCAATGGGTAAAAGAGTAGGGTAGACTGTTATGGCAACCTGTCAAGGGGGAAGTAAAACTGAATTCAAACCTGATTAAATACTTAAAAACTGACCTTCTGTCACATCCTTGTCATGCAGAGGGGTTGGGTAAATATATACATGTGTGTTCTGAAATTCGTTTTTTCATTTGCTTTATGGAGCTGATACATGGCTTATAGAATTTTAACTAAAATTTAGTCGTCGCTGGATCTCCTTTTGGAAACAATGTTAGGAAGAGAACATGAGTTTGCTGAACAGGCTGCAATGATAAACAAACAAAACACAAATGGAGCACAGAGTATAACAATAAGAGGAGAATGAAGAAATAGGGACAAATTGATTAATTGATTTTAATGGCATGTCAGCCCATCTAGGGTTATTTCATGCCTACAGTAGGAATTGTGTATGTTCATAATTACATTTTTTGTGTAGTTGTTTCTTAAGAGGTTTTTTTTTTTTTTTTTGTATAGTCCGATTGAATATGAATAATTCTTAAATAGATGTATTTGACCCATAGATGGGACCTTAAACAGGCACTACCAATTGGGATCAGAGTGGACCTGCAAGTAATGACAATGAATAAGTATTCCACATTCCCCAGATCTTCAGAACTAGAACCTCACCACCAGATGCTGTTTAGTGTCATATCCAGGACACTAAAATATGGACAGAAGCTGAGTAGGTTATAAGTAGCTGCTAATAATCAGGCAAGTAAATGAGAGAGAGATGGAGAGTGGGAAGAACTTGACAAGTGTACACAAAAGCAGAGAAGCCATCTAATGAGAAGAGATAAGAGTAGTTGTCTTGTGCTTGTGACATTTCCTTCGATGTCTAGGTGTGTTTCATCCTTTTCTCAATTTGAGGCAAGAGAAATATCTGATTTTGATCCAAGTGCATCTATTAAACGTGCAATGTGATGTCAGTGCTAAAAAATGGAGAAAAATGCCCATAGATTCAGTAACTATCATTTATCTACAACAGAATAAAGTAAAGATTTACCTACAACACATAAGTTCAAGGTATTAAAATGTGAACAATATCTTATTATACAGACACATATATATATATATATATATATATATATATATATATATATATATATATATAAATTAGACACACAGTGTCTTAGTTACCATTATTAGCACTTATTTTTTTTGCAGTACTTTCAAAAATAAACAAAAAATAAGAAAATTTATAAAAACTTCTTGCTTTATCATTTGCTGTTCTTTATCAACCATGAGATATCAACAGACCAAAGCTCTTTCACATGATTTGCTTTTTAAAAAATTTTTTTTTAGATATTCTGCAATAATAAAATTTCACAAGTGCCAATAATTGTGAATAGGACACACACACACACACACATATATATGTATGTATATGTATGTATGTGTTTGGAAGTAAATAATGGAAGGAATCTGACAGTATAAACGAAATTGAAAAACAAAGTAATTCAACAGTGATAAATTTATTATGAAGGAAAGTTTGCGCTAAAAGCGTTCTTTTTCAAAAAATGCTCACATCATTGGCATACATGGTAGTATTTCGAAAAAGAATGCTGATTGAACAGTTATATTATCTTCCTTTATATATCTTTCTCTTGTTTTTGTATTTTATTAAAAACATCAATCGTTGTTCTATTAACACTTGTTTCACCATTTTACCGAAACATTTTAACATCGACTTTCCTTCATAATAAGTTCATCACTTTTGGATTACTTTGTTTTTCAATTTTATACACACACACACACACACTATATATATATATATATATATATATATGAGAGAGATTGATTGTTCTTAATGGCAAGACAACCCTCCCCCTCTAGGGTTATTTTTTGCCTAGAACTTGGGAAACTGTACATTTGTTTAAATTTTTTGGGGTAGTTTAAGATTTTTTGTACACAATTATGATAGCAATATTCCAACCAAATATAAATAATTTGCACACAGTAGTACAGTTGCAAGTATTCTTAGTTCTAATAGATAGTTCCAAGTAATTATTTCTATTTAATGATAGTCATTTGGTAGCACAATTATATGGCTTTAATTAACTAATCTTAATATAAATGATTTACAGTTATATAGCATCAAGTATTCCAATAGAATATAATTCTTAAACGTATCTATTTGACCCATAGATGGGACCCAAAACAGATACTTCGTCTCTAGGTTAGAGTCGTCTTGGCAGTAATGGCAATGAAGGAGTAATCCACACTTCCAAGATCTCCAGAATTAGAGCTTCACCATGACATTGCAGTTTAGTGTCATACCAAGGATAGGCCTTTTTGAGAGAATCTTATCTTTCTGCATGGAATATACTTAGCAGGTACTAACCTCACCTCCATGACAAGGCATTAAGAGAGAAAGAGAAAGTTTGGGAATAAAATCTGACAGTATGAGAAGAAGACAGTTTGACATAAAGATGCATAAAAAATAAAAAAAAAATAAATAAAAATAAGAATTTATTTCAATGACACACAGAAAGCAATTTATTCCACAAGTACCTCGCTGTTACCTAACATTTGGGTTATGCAGTATATCCCCATTCTTCACAAAATGAATACTCAAAAGAGTATGGATTACTAAAAAAGTTGGTGACCTTAGTCGAGGGTGACCCGAAGGCTCCCTTTTCAATAGCTACGACACCGAGGTGTAGTGGAGGGTGCAATTCCATTCCCTGGATTGCTCCGCTTTGCCCTTGATCCTTACCTTATAATGCTGACTGTTAAACAAAGTTGCATCATGTACCATTTTTTGAGCCCTTGGTATGACTTGACCCGAGATTAAACCTCGGTCTCAATCACTCTACTCATTAGGCCAATGGCTTGGTACTAAGAGACCTAAACTAGGACAAAATCAATGAGTGTCCTATCATCATCAAATCATACTCGTAGCACATTCCATTGACTCTCACCATTTTCCTTATCAGCCATCACTCTTGGTAGGTCATCTCGACAGCATCCAGTGTCTGCATCGAGTTGATGAAAGTAAGTCCTTGCTGATCAGACAACACTGGTATGTCTATGAGGAGGAGTCCATTGGAGAATGCTACTCCTGAATTTGTTCTTACTATCTCGACATTGCTTTCAGTAGATATGATATTGCTACCAAGGTATGTGAAATGGGCTACTAATTCCAGAGGCTTGCCATACAAATATACAAAAATAAATTTAAATTGAGGACACATGCACCTAACAGAAATTATCATGCTTCTATTACTTGCATTAGGAAAATTCAGTTTTGGTAATATATTTATTTACATTCAGATGATGCCAGACCACTGTCACCAAATTTGTTCACCCCAAAAGTGTCATGCAGAAGCAAACAGAAAGAGTGGAAAGAAGTTTTGGAACTCACTGACACAAAGTTCTTTACTGAGCATAAAACAATGCTCAGTGTGTTTGCCGACAATATTGCAACTACTACAACTACTATTAGTAGGGGAGTAGCATAATGCAATTAATCACCTCAGGAAATGGACACAATGACCAGAGTTTAAATTCTGGAGGGAGCTATTTGTGTTTCACTTTATCCATGCTAATATCCTCGGAGAAAGCATTAGACCATTGATTCTTACTCCCAGCAAGGAGAAAACAGAAAGGTAGACACCTCAGCTAGGGGTAAATGGAAGGTCAGACTGACCTATTTACCCTTGGTTAGGTTAATTTTTGGAAGTTGAAAACTTAAAGATTTTTTGTTTCATTTTTTTTCCCATTAAAGCAGGCATAATTTTTTTTATTTTAAAAATTCAGTTTAAGTTTACATTTTAACAATAACATTTGCTGTATTGACTTTATTTTTTCTTTAGTAATATTGATATGTCAAAGTCTCCCAAGTTACCAAGCAGAGATTACTTGAATGCAGAGCCCATTCAGCTGGGGCAGTAGAATACATAGACTGCATCTCTGCAGAGGGGTAAGACTCCTCCAATGAATGTCCTAGATATGACACTAAACAATCTGATGCTGAGGCTTCAGTAATGCTAGAGCTTTGGGGAATGCAGTGTACCCCTTCACTGCCATTGCTCCCAGATCCACTCTGCCCCGAGTGGAAAAACTTGATAGGGTCCAATAAAACTGTTTGACTTGAACTGCATGCAAACAAGTGACATGCTAAATTGAATTGTTTGAAATAGAACTGTTTGATCATTTAACAGTATAAACAAATGACTGATCTTTAATTGAATTGTTAGTGATACATAACAATACTTGGAATCCCTTGTTGACTCATGCTAAATTGAATGGTTAGAAACAGAACTGTTGGATTATTTAACTGTGTGTATCTACAAAATGTGTTCACAAATCATACATTTGATATATATGTAATACATATGCCATTGAACCAAAGCAAACCAAATCATATATATTTAATATGTATAGAGAAGATTTGGCATTAAATAACCTATTAATGTTGATATGCCATAAAACCTGACCAAACAACCAACTTGAATGCAAGGTGTTGGGTTTTATGACATATCAACCTTCGTAGGTTATTTAACGCCAAATCCATTTTTGTACAAATTGTCAGTTCTATTTCAAACAATTCAGTTTAGCATTAGTACACAGTTTAATTATCAAAATATTTCTATTTCAAGCTATTCAGTTTCTAATTCAAGCAATTCAATTTAGTTTAAGTATAGAATTTGTTTACACACAGTTAAATGTGAAAACAGTTCTATATTAAACAATTCAGTTTATCATAAGTATGCAGTTTAATTCTATTTAATTCATAGATATGGCCCTTATCAGGTGCTACCACAATGCATCAGAGTGGAACTTGGAGTGATGGCAATGAAGTCTTACTCCGCATTCCCCAAAACTCCAGCATTACTGGAGCCTCACCATCAGATTGTTTAGTGTCATATCCAAGACACTCACTGGGTGGGGGGGAGTCTTACCCCCCTGCTAAGAAGCAGTTGGTGTATTCTACAGCCCCAGCTGACTGAGCAAGGCTTGACAAGGAATGGGAAGACCAGACATAAAGCCAGAAACAAAAGATCAACTTACATAATGATCTGTATGACCCCACAAAATTATCCTGCAGTTGTAATTTGTTCTGGAAATTTTTTAAGTTATAGGATAAGTATATTACTCTCGCTATGATGTGTCGTTTTTGCTTATTTCTGATGAGTATGGAAGATGATGCACTTACACAGTCAAGTGTCACACCAAAAACTTCTGTTCAAAATAGAAATGGACTTCAGATATTTTAAAAAGTTGTTACTCATAGGGTGATTAAAAATTAAACCCCTATCTTAAAATTCATATAATTTATTTCTCGTGTGGAGGTGCCTGTGGTGTAATGGTTATTGTTGTAGGAAATGGACACGGTGACAAGAGTTCAAATCCTGGACAAGACTGATTGCATTTCATATAGCACTAATACCCCTGGGAAAGGTATGAATCCAATTATTCTCCCTCTAGCTATGGGTAAATAGTAGGGCAAACTAGGTTCTTCAGCCTTGGTGAGGCAACTAGTCTAGAAGGAAAGCTCTGAATTCAAACCTGTTAAACTCCGCTTAAAAATTGACCTTGTGTCATATCCTGCCCGAGTGGAGGGGTTGGTAAATATGGATATAAATTTTTCTGAAACACCTTGTACACCTCAAACGAGATTATATATATATATATATATATATATATATATATATATATATATATATATACACACACACACACACACACACACACACACACCATTACAATGACTAGCTTACTCAGAGACATGTCTCAAGCAGAGGTTAGCAATCCAACTTTTGGCTTTATGCCAGATTTGAGGAAGATCTTGGTAAATAGAAAAACAGAATTCAAACCTGTTAAACTCTGTTTAAAAATTGACCTTGTGTCATATTCTGCCCGAGCGGAGGGTTTGGTAAATATGTATAATCTATTTCTTGTAAAAATCATAGTTAAGAAACAAATAAGTTTAACTTTCAATTTCCCTGTATATATTCAGACAACAGTATCATTTTTGGCCAAATTTCAACTAAACTTATATTGTTAGAGTCATATTTGAAAACTGTTTTCCCATCATTTTTTTTTTTTTTTTTTAAACATCATCATCATTAAGTCACACTGCTAGCATAGATTTCCCTGACACTTTCTCTCCATCATCCATCACTCAGTAGGTCTTCCAAACACGACATCCTGTGTCTGCACAGAGCTGTTGTAGGTAAGTTCTTACTGGTTGGCCAACACTGGCATGTCCATGTGAAGGGGTCAATAGAGTTCGTCCTTGCTTCTCCAGCAGTGCTCACATGTCTTGTTCATCTTACTTGGATGGTTTTAGGGACGGGAGGAAAGTGGCCATACAGCTGTTGTTTTATGGGGTGTTGCTTCCAGGATTTGGTTCAATATAGATCATAGTATTCTTGTGCAGTTCCTGTCTAGCTTTTTAAAAACACACACACAGAGTGTAAACAGAATCAATAGTTCTTGGTAACAGTTTCTTGCCAATGCAATCATCATACCAAGTGGTATGTGTACAGTGAGTGACCCCTTATATGGTTGTGTGGGGCATTCTGGGAAAGGTAGTCCAGTTTATACGATGTGGGGCATTCTGGGAAAGGTAGTCCAGTTTATACGATGTGGTTATTTACATAGGTTTATTGTATTAATTCTATAATTTGCTAATTTTTTTAGTGTGAAATGTTTATTTTTTTAATATTTTCTATTATGATTATTTCATATTTATTAATTTGTTTTATTTATCATTTATCTTATTCTAATTCCTTTTTTTACTTTGATATTTAAATCTATTTTTTCTGTCTTTGCAGTGTGTTATATATATATATATATATATGAGCTTTGGGGAATGTGAAGTACCCCTTCATTGCCATAACACCCAGGTTCACTCTGAGGTAAAGTAATAGCTGTTAGGGTTGCATCAACAGATGATAAATAACTGTTTATTTATATTAAATTGAATCATTAGTATTAGATAGCAATACTTGAAACCACTTAACTGTGTACAGACAAATTAGCTTTGGTTTGTTTAAAAAATGTTACCAACAAACTATTCATTTAAAAATCCTTTAAACAGGATTTGGCATTAAATAACCAAATAATATATATAACACACACTCAACATAATTATTCTTACAGGAAATAAAGACATGCTGTTATTATATAAGCTGCTCAGTAGTGTATATATTTTTGAATTCTAATGAAAAATAATTTTGATCCTGTCTCAATACAAAAAAAAACTTGCCACAAAAAATTTAGAGGAGAATCCCTGTGGCGTAATGGTTAAAGAACTGGACTGCAAGATCATAGCATGCAAGTTTGAACTCCAATCATGCTATTACGTCCACTTTTGGACAACAACTCTAGGGAAAGGCATGAATCTTCTAATGCCCCTAGCTATGGGTTAAGTAGTACCATGACTGTTCTTCTACAAGAATGGCTTTAGCATTAAATAACCCACAAATGTTGATGTGCCATTAGAAAGGAAGAAGCTATTCTTTATAAAGGGAGAATCCCCCATGGCGTAATAACTTACATGCTGGAATGCAGTCTTGAAGTAAAAAATTCCTCAGAGAATGTCATGCATTTTTTTTTTCTCTCTCAGAAGATTATTACCAATATGGGCCACTTGCTCACGAAAGCAGTTTGCCAAGCCTTCTCTGAAACTCACATACAGAATGGTTATTTGTATTCTCATTCAACAAACTGATTTTGCACAAAACACTTAACTTTTCCCACAAACTTAGATAGCTTCTTTAAACAAAAAACAAAAAAAAAAAAAAATTTTCTAAGATAATTTGTTTGGTTTGGTAAGGTTTGTTTTCATTCTATGGCACATCAACCTCCCCGGTCATTTAATGCCAAATTAAGTTAAAAAAGTGGGGAAACAGAAAGGTCTGTTATGTTGGAATTTATTTGGGAGGTGCCTGTGGTGTGATGGTTATCGTTGTAGGAAATGGACATGGCGACACGAGTTTAAATCCTGGACCAGGCTAATTGCATTTCACATAGCACTAATACTCTTGGGAAAGGTATGAATCCAATTATTCTCCCTCCAGCTATGGGTAAATAGTGGGGCAGACTAGGTTCTTCAGCCTTGGTGAGGCAACTAGTCTAGGAGAAGGAAAGCTCTGAATTCAAACCTGTTAAACTCCGCTTAAAAATTGACCTTGTATCATATCCTACCCGAGCAGAGGGTAGAAAGAATCTGTTTTTTTAAGTTTATATGTAGAGAATCATCTTGTAGTAAAAAAGATTTTTTTTTTTGGAACAGTTTGTGGAAAGTATCAGATTTTGTTGAAGTCCCAGTGGGTAGAGTGTTTGCCAATGATCCGGGAGACCTGGGTTCAATCCCAGGTCGTGTCATACCAAAGACTTTAAAAATGGTATTTGATACCTCCTTGCTTAATAATCAGCAATATAAGGTACGTATTGAAGGTAAAGTGGAGCAATCCAGAGAAAGGAGTGGCGCCCTCCCCTACACTTTGGTGTAGTAGCTATTGAAAAGGGAGCCTTCTGGTCACCCTCGACTACGGTCACCAACTTTACTTACTATTTCTCGTAGGGGAACAGTTTGTAGGAGAAATTCAGTCTTGTTGAAATTTCTTTTAGATTTTTCTGTATCTATTTATCGCTTCCATTTTTTATTTCAATACTTTGGAACAGTTCCTTCATGTCTTTTGCACTATAAAAAATTTCTCTTATATGAGCCAGGTCGGTACATTTAATGAGGATGGTTTCAGTGTATTTGGTCTGGCATGCATAACACATTGGTTGCTGCTTTGCTTCAAGTAAGTAAGAATATGTTGTCCTTGTATGACCTATATGAAGTCTGGTCAAGATGACTTTTTTGTTTATTTTCTGTAGCCTTGTTTCCATTCCCCCAAGGTGGTTTTAATTTCCGGTAATTTATTATGCTTATTGCTGTTCCAGTGTTGTTGTAGTATGTATTCATTTATCTTCATTTTAAAGTCTGTATATGGTATTTTAAACTTTTTTTTCAGTGGTTATGTTTAGAGCAGTCCTAGCCAATTTATCTTTGTCGTTTCCACTGATTCCAGAATGACTTGGGACCCAACACATCTGTACATCATTATCATTTGATAAATTTTCTAATTGCATAGAATTTTTATGATTAATGGATTATCAAATTTCCTGTTTTATAATGATTCCAAAACCGATAACGAAGATAACATGTTATTCTTTGATTCTGAGATGAGGTCAAGAGCTATGTTTGATTACGCAAGCTTCTATGCTGATTATAGAGGTGTTATTTGTGAGATGTTTTTTTTTTTTTTTTTTTTTTTTTTTTTTTTTTTTAAGTATTTCCCCTTTATGTATTGAGGCACATCCTGTTATTTTCTCCAGTTTAGATCTGTCTGTGAAGATGTGCAAGCATTTAGGATATCTCTCCTTAACTTTTTCTAATCCCGCTTGGAAAATTAGTGGATGAGTTTTGTTTTTATGGAATTTACAATGTTAAGTTTATGTTTGGGGTCCAAAGTGGAATATCTGGTATGATTTTTTTTATGTATTTCAGTTAAATCCATGTCTACTTCTCCAATGATTGTTTCCACCCAGAAGTTAAAGGGTTTTATGGCTTTTTCGTTCTTTTGGAATAGTTCTTTGTATTTTGGATAAAAAGTATTATTATTGTATGCAGGATTTGCTGGGCATGACTTCAATTTGATGTAGTTTGTGGCTTCTAATATTTGCAGGTGTTTCATTAGCCTCAGTGTATAGGCTCTCGACTGGAGATGTTTTAAAGGTTCCAGGTACTAACCTTTAGCCTCCATGGTAGATCGGGTCAAGTGTTTTTACATAGCTCTTTCTAGCTGATCAGTATATGAAATAAACATAATCCAGTTGTGATCTAATTAATGATCTATATAATAGCAATAGAGTCTTTTGATCAGCTCCCCATTCTTTGTGGGCTACTACATACAGCAGTTTTTTTATTACATTTAGTTTTTAGATATTTCATTTGGGAATAAATGTTAGTTTTTTTGTCAAATATTATCCTTAGAAATTTGTATTTGTCTACAAATGGGATCTCTAAACCATCAAGTTTCAGGCTGGGCTTATGTAGTTTTTTTGTGACAAAAATAGACACTTTTGTTTTCATTTTAGAGAATCTGAATCTATTTGCTGTTGCCCATCTGCTGATTTTCTTTAGTGTCTGTCGCAGTTTTCTCTCAATTGTGGATATATTTTGATTTGAAACATCATGAGCTCATCCCTGTATAGAGACACATCAATTCCAGATGTTAATTCCTTGATTACATTGTTTATTTTTATGTTGAAAAGGGTTACAGACAATATACTGCCCTGTGGGATACCCTCTTCCTGATTTTTCACATATGAAAATGTGGAGTTAACGCAAGCTCTGAATTTTCTTTTAGATGAGAGGCCATCAATAAATTGTGGCAATCTGCCCTTTATATCTAGGTCATGTAAGTCCTTCATTACTCCATACTTCCACGTTGTACAAGCTTTTTCTAGATCGAAGAATATAGCTATAAGATGTTAATTTTTAATGAAGTCTTCTTTAATGTTTGTTTTGAAGTATATTAAATAGTCTAATGTGCCTTTTTTTACTTCAGAATCCTCATTCTAAGTTAGAGATAAGGTTGTTTGATTCCAAATGCCAAATCAGCCTGTTATTTAATATTCTTTCCATTGTCTTGCATAAGCAACTGGTTAAGGGGATATGCCTGTAGTTTTGAGGAACTGAGCTGTTTTTTTTTGGTTTGGGAATTGGTACTATTGTGGTTTGTCTCCATGTGTCTGGGAAATTTCCTTCAGTCTATATCTTTTTAAAGATTTTAAAGAGAAATTTTAATGATTCTTCCAGTAGTTTTTTGAGGAATTCATAATGGATTTTGTCCAGGCCTACAGCAGAGTTATGCAATCTTTTTTTTTTAGTTTTAATTCTCTTAGTGTCAATAAACTATTATACTCTTCTAGTTTTTTTTTTATTTGAAGTTTATTTTGTTTTTTTGCATCTTCTTTAATGGTTATAAATTCTTTTTTACTGTTTTGTCTTGAGTTTTTAGAGAAAGTTTCAGCAAGCAATTCTGTTATAGCTTTTAATCAGTTATTATGGAGTTATCTTTTGAGAGGTGCTTTATTGTTATTGTTTGCTGTTTACAACATAATCTATACCAATACAAATATTTGATAATTTTGTTATGATTCAATTGTTTTATTTCATTCAACTAGGTAGATATTTTACAGGGTGTCTCAAAATAGATGCAACTCATTAATATGATAATGATTTATTACTGAGACAAGCGCGATGGTGGTCCCTAAGAACACATCCTGTACAGCCTTTGAACTAGAGACATTAAATTAATGTTTTTTTTAATTGTTTTTATATCAGCTTCCAGGACATGCAACTTTTTTTGAGTTTTTTGTCTCAGTAATAAATCATTATCATAATGGGTTAGATCTATTTTGAGACATTTTTGAATGATTTTGTCTCTAAATAAGTAGTGACACAAAACATTTTTTCCCTCTTGTCCAAGGCATTGTGATTGAGGATTAAAAGTTGTTATCGTACACTATTTTCAAATCTGAAACAAAAAAAAGATTCAACATTATTATTAACAGAGTTATTAGCAGTCACACGAGTCCCATGTATATTGAGACACCCTATACTTTAAGAGTTAGTAGGTATTTTGTATAGTGAAATGGTTAGCAAGCTAGACAAGCAGATTATAGTTAGAGAGTTTGATTCTAACTGAGTGTCCCATAATTAGCAAAAGACAACAGGGAGTAGTATTTGACCCAGGGTTAGTAAAAAAAAAAAAGGGGTCTGGATGTATATACACGGCCAACCACAAATCAATTTCCTGAAAGTGACCAATTATCCTGACCTTTCTTTTGGTGTAATAGGGAAGTGTCACACTGGAGCCAGAAACTCCAGAAGCAAGTTCTTTTTTTTGGTGGGGGCACAATATAACTGAGGAAGATGACCATATACCTGAATTTAATCCTAGCTCAAATGCAGGGGATTAGACAGTCTTCATTTGTTGCTGACGTAACCTTGTCTTTTTTGGTTTGCCTATTCGGTTTAATGGCATATCAAACCTTGTAGGTTATTTAATGAAAAATCCTGTTTATATATAAACAGGTTTTGTAAGTGAATAGTTTTTAAGAAACTTGATTTTCAAAAGAAAGCTCATTTGTTGGCACACAGTACAGTGGTTTCAAATTTTGTTAAAACTAATAATTTTATTCAATGCAATACATTTGTTTCCATACAGTTAAATGGTTTCAAGTATTGCTATCTTGAAAAAATTAACCCTCAGCCAATTTCTTTTTTGTTAGTGCCTTGTGGAGGCACTTCTGGGGTAACAATTATCCTTACTGAAAATGAACATGGTGAGTTCAAGTTCTAGACAAGGCTGTTTGTATTTCATATAATGCTAATACCTCTTAGAAAAGTATGCATCTAACCATTCTCCCACTAGCTATGTGTAACTTGTAAGGCAGACTGGGCTTTTTAACCTTGGTCTAAAAGAATGAAAACTGAATTCAAATCTGTTAAACTTTGCTTAAAAATTGACCTTGTGTCGGATCCTGCTTGTGGATAACAAAAGATAATCCAACATAGAATTGACTATTATAACTACTAATTACTTTAGTTATTACGACTACTACCACTTATTATCCTTACTACAACTACTAATAATCCAAGCTGACAATAACCTGTGATTTGCTTTAATATTTATAGTCAAGCTTAGTATTTAAAACCAATAACAGATATGAAGCACAAAATAAACAGTCCTTTGACATTATTATACACCAGACAGTGGATTAACATCATCTTATTGATATTCAATATTTGTTGGTTGCAACTGCCAACAAAATTAATATATATATATATATATATATATATATATATATATATATATATATATATATACACACACATACATATATACATACACAAAGAAAAGCATGTGTAGATAAAAAAAAAAAAAAAAAAAAAAAAAAAAAAAAGACTAATTTTCCTATTCCTGCTCTTCTAAATTTGTAAAGATTGACTCAACATTTTTTTTTTTAAATTTCTGAGTTGTGAAGAAAGAAATATAGTCTAGGTTAACGCAGGATAATGGTTACGCAAAGCCAAATGTTTTAGACCTTATTTTTTTGGTACAAGTATCCTTGGGAAACAAAGAAATATTTTGGTAAGCTACAATTTGATTTCCTAATTAAATTTCTATTTTCTCATTCCCCAATGATGCCTGCATCAGCATAAAACATGTGACTGTATTTTCAAGGGAAGTCTGTGAAAATATTTTCAATTAAAAAAAAAAAAAAAAAAAAAAAAATCTAATCAAGCATTTGAGCTTTCACAACCGTTTCAAACGATGGTTTACACTGGAGATGGAGTGACAGCAAGTTTCCTTAACATTTCAAAACCCGCTTCAGTATTTTTAAAAAGTTTTTAGTAGTGCAGTTGTCTAGTCAGTTTTGATTCTTCTCAGAATTTCCAATTTCTCTAGTCTTTGGTTCTTAACTGAGGGAACCATATTACCCACTCATTTTACCCCAATTAGCAATGACCACCTTTTAGAATGAGGGCATACTGGAACTTTTTTTTGTCCATTTCTCTTGCCATTACTCCCAGGTCCACTATGGGTTAAATAGAACTAAACAATATACTTCTACTAAACTGAATGGTTTCATTGGGTGCCTCATTCATTTGCCCTTGTGCCAACATCTAAGCAAAAAGCTTAGTAAATTACTACTAAGCTGAATTGTTTAAAATAGAACTGTCTATATGAATAAAAATTGATTTGGCATTAGATAACCTACAATGATTGATATGCCATCAAAACCAACCAAACTAAACAATGTGGGATTGAAGTCACTAAGCAGGTGAGACTAGGCAAACCCCAATGATACTGCCATACTATCCGATTTATACAAATTTATGCAATAGGATCATATACTCACACAGACGCTTTTGATATGTGGTGCATTCAATAAGTTTCCAGACTTTTTTTGTACAGGCATTTAAAATTGTTGTAGACTTGAAAATTCAGTATGTTATTGCTATACATCTTATGAGATGACTGACTAATTTTTATGATTTCATGTTCAAATGAACAGCTACAGCAGGAATTGGAATACACCCTACTAAAGCCTGATTGTCACAGCTGGTGAATTTCAAAAACACAATCTGGACATGAGGAAAAACGATATGCAATAAAATTGTTTTAAACGTGGAAAAAATACAGCAGAAACGTATGGAATGCTTCAGACTGCTTTTGGAGCATCTTTTTAAGGGAGTTGAGGAAGAGATTCCATCGGAAGAGGCCAGCACTCTTCAAATTGGCTCAGTCCTATAGTCCAGACCTTGCTCTCTGTGACTTTTGGTTATTCCCTAAGCTCAGAGGCTGTCGTTATGAGAGAATTGATGAGATGAAAGAGGCTGTGACGTAGATCATTGACATGCTCACACAAGAGGACTTGCATGGGGCCTTCCAGAAGATGTTTGAACAGTACAAAAAGTGCATTGCAGCCGGAGGAGATTACTTTGAAGGGGACTAGAGTTTCATGTGTGTACTATCAATAAAAGTGCCCATACGAAAAAAGTCTGGAAACTTATATAATGATCCTCGTATTATAGCACATTTCAGTATCAGATGACTTCAGTAGTGTTTGGAATACAAATAGTAATTGTAACAAATGCAATGGTTATATTTGAACTCAAACCCTCTTGAAAAGGCCCACTATTCAGTAAAAACTAAAACATCTGTAAATCTAGTAAGAATAAAAATATTCAGGGTACTAAAATTGAAGACCAAATATAAAATATTAAAATAATAAAAGGTATATATATATATGTGTGTGTGTGCGTGTGTATTATTTGGTCCAGTTAAACTGGAGTTGGGAGTAATTCCATCAGGAAAAAACATTCAACAGTCAACATTTAAATTTTCCTGGTAAAGAGCTCAATGTAACTGACATTACAGAGCAATAATTTCTTTAAGAAAAAACAAAAACCAGTCAAAATCGGATTATAAATTTATTTCCATCCTGTTATGTGTTTTGATATAAATCAAAAACACCAAAAATAACAGGACTTCCTGTGTCTATTCTGAATTATTTTATCCATTAGATCAGAAGAAGCCCTGTTATTTTTGGTGTTTTTGATTTATAACAAAACCCATAACAGGATGGAAATAAATTTATAATCCTAATGTGACCGGTTTTTGTTTTTTCTTAAAGAAAGTATATATATGTAATTTTTCTTTTTTGTTTGGCCAAAGAGAAAAAATGTTAATATTTTTAAATGAACAGGTCCACAAGAGATTTATTTTTTAAGATGATCTATTTTGGTCTTACAAGCATTTCTAGCTTTTTGTTATTGTCAGAGTGGGTTTCCTGTTTGCAAATATGTATTCTAAATGAAAAAAAAAAAAAATCACTGATGAATTCTACAAAACAAATATTTTTGTGTAACATTACTCATCATCAGGATTAAATAGTTGACTGTAGAAAATTAGAGTATCATATATATATATATATTACACACACACACACTTTCTTTAAGAAAAAACAAAAACCCGTCACATTAGGATTATAAATTTATTTCCATCCTGTTATGGGTTTTTGTATAAATCAAAAACATATATATGTTGTAGGTCCAAAGAGAGAACAAAAATATATTTAGATAGGTAGGTCCATGAAGAGATTTGTATTTTTTGAATTTATTTACTTATTTTGTTCTTACATATATGTACGTTTCCAGCTTGTTGCTTTCATCAGAGAAAATATATGGCACAAGGCCTTGTTAACGGGGTACTCAATGAGACTTGAACTCACACAGTTTGAATGATTTTCAGTTGGTTATGGATTTATATAGAGGTTATCCTCTCCTTTTCTCAGAGTGTGTTTACCATAGTCTGCTTTACCCCTCTTTAATATTGGACATTTATCTCAGCATCTGCATGGAAAAATTTTGTCAATGCCATCATAGTGGGTGTAGGAATGCTTCTCAGTTCACACACCCTAAAATCACTTAACAGAAGTGAGAAAATACAATGATGATAGCTATGTTTAACGGCAACCCCAGCACAACAATCATCTCCTGCTACAGCCCTAACAATGTTAGTGATGAAACAGACTTTGACACCTTCTATAATGAGCTATCCTTCCTTGTTCGTAGCATCCCTAAACACAATGTTCTAATCATCAGGAGACATGAATTCCTAAATAGGTAAAAAAAATAAACAGCAAATTCAGCTGAAACAACTCGTCAAACAGAAATGAAGAACACCTAACAGACTTCACACAAGAAAATGGACTAACATGCCTTATTACTAAATTTCAGAAAAAGAAGGGAAAACTATGGACCAACACTTACACAAATAATGCTAAAGCACAGAGAGACAACATCCTCATAAGTAAGAAATGGATTAATCCTATTTACCAACCCCTCCGCTCGGGCAGGATATGACACAAGGTCAATTTTTTAAGCGGAGTTTAACAGGTTTGAATTCAGAGTTTTCCTTCTCCTAGACGAGTTGCCTCACCAAGGTTGAAGAACCCAGTCTGTCCTACTATTTACCCATAGCTGGAGGGAGAATAATTGGATTCATACCTTTCCCAAGGGTATTAGTGCTATGTGAAAATGCAATCATTCTCGTCCAGGATTTGAACTCGTGTCGCTGTGTCCATTTCTTATGACGATAACCATTACACCACGGGCACCTCCGAAAAGAAATGGATTAATAGTGCTTTGAACTGTGAGGCATACTCCTCTTTTGAAGGTATGCTTTCCAACCACCAAATTGTTATGGCAAAGGTATGTCTGAGCCTACGCAGGAATGAGATGTCAATAAACAAAACCGCACACTATGATTGGTCCCTGCTTAACAATTGGGATATTAGCAATAAATATATGACGATACTAAGAAACAAATTTGATGCACTCCAGGAGATATCAGAAACACTGACTTCAAATGACGAATGTGAGAACTTCGTCAATGCCCACTTGAAAGCAGCAGCAGAATGTATATCAACCAAACTAAGAGCCAAATAGAGTGTGTTTACCATAGTCTGCTTTACCCCTCTTTAATCATCATCATCATGCCGCTAACATGGATATCCCTGACCCTCTCTCGCCACTTCTCCCTATCATTCATCACCTTTGGCAGGTCTTCAGGTCTACATCCCGTATCCTCACATAGCTGCTGTATGTATGTTTGGGCTGGTTGTTCTGCTTTTGCTCGGCCATAGGCGGGGGTCCATAGGAGTACATCACTTATGAGTTCGTCCTTGCTTCTCCAGGCTCTTTAATATTGGACATTTATCTCAGCATCTGCATGGAAAAATTTTTTCAATGCCGTCATAGTGGGTGTAGGAATGCTTCTCGGTTCACACACCCTAAAATCAATTAACAGCATTGAGAAAATACAATGATGATAGCTATGTTTAACAGCAACCCCAGCACAACAATCATCTCCTGCTACAGCCCTAACAATGCGAGTGATGAAACAGACTTTGACACCTTCTATAATGAGCTATCCTTCCTTGTTCGTAGCATCCCTAAATACAATGTTCTAATCATCAGAGGGGACATGAATCACTCAATAGGTAAAAAAATAATAAACAACAAATTCAGCTTACATGCATGGGAGACATTAGCAATTAAGAAAAAAAATGTGACAACATGAAAATTGCATCCCTATGCAATAAAAGGAATCCAACTAATACCAATTCTCAGAAACTTAAGCTCTAAACTAAGAACTAACGCATACCGAGAAGAACAAACAGAATACATCCAGGACCAGATCAATAAGACTAGAAACTTGGTTGAAGATAGACACACTCGGATAGTGTGGCAGACAGTAAATGAAGTGAGTAAAAGGAAGAACACCTTGTGAGTTGAACTAAAAGCTGCTAACCAAGAAGAATGAATACAGATGTGGAAAGAACATTTCAAGAATCTGCTTGGAAAAATTCTGCTAAAGCTACAGATGAACTTATCATGGAAATTATTAATCATCAACTAGACATCAAACTAGGACAGTTTATTCAAAGAGAACTTAAAGTAGTACTAACAAAAATTATCTGGAAAGCTGCCAGTCTTGATAAAATACTACCAGAAGAATGGAAAACAAGAAAATTTGATGATATACTGCACTAACACGGCAACACTGTATATAACCTGAACACAACAGATGGACAAACGGCTGCATCTTCCTTTTCCCCAAGAAAAGTGATCTCAGAATTGCCAAAAACCACCAAGGTATAACCTTTACATCCACGTCAAGATATACAATCCTCTGCTACTTAGCCACATTGAACCAAAAATTGAGAAAATTCTAAGGAAAAATCAAAATGATTTGCAGAGAAATTGATCCACATTACAAATTCCGACAATCCATTGAATTTTTGGTGTTTGTGCAAAAAAACCTTGAAGCTACACTTCTATTTGCAGATTTCTCAAAGGCATTTCACTCCATACACAGAGGGAAGATAGAGCAAATACTTCTAGTCTCCCCCAAAAAACTGTTGCAGCCAAAATGATGCTCAATAAAAACAGAAAAGTAAAAGTTTGCTCACCAGATGGAGACAGACTTCTTTGACATTGTTGCAGGTGTTCTGCAAGGGGATACATTAGTCCCATACTCGTTCATGATCTGCCTAGACTATGAACTCCCAACATCGATAGATTTAATGAAAGAAAATGGCTTTACACTAGGAAAGACAAGAAGCAGACGATACCCTGCACATACTATGACAGACACAGATTACACTGATGACATAGCACTTCTGGCAAATCCACCCACTCAGACTGAATCCCTGCTGTATAGTCTGGAATAGCTAGCAGGTGATAAAGGCCTCCATGTGAATGCAGACAAAATAGATTACACAAGCTTTAATGAAAGAGGTGAAATCTCCACACAAAATCGTGATTCTCTGAAACTAGTGGACAAGTTCACCTACCCCTGAAGCAGCATCTCATCTACAGAAAACAACATCAATATGTGACTAGCGAAGGCATGGGCAGTTATCAATAGGTTGTCAGTCATATGGCAGTCAGATCTATCTGGTAAAATGAAATGCAATTTTTTCCAATCAGTGGTTGTGTCCATACTACTATATGGATGCACCACATGGACACTGACTTAGCATATAGAGAAAAAGCTTTATGACAATTGCATAAGAATGCTATGAGCTATATTTAACAAATCCTAGATGCAAAATCCCACAAAACAGCAATATGGCCACTTACTTCCCATCTCAAAAACCATCCAAATTAGACAAACAAGACATGCAGAACACTACTGGAGAAGTAAGGATGAACTCATAGGCGACATTCTCCTATGGAGCCTTTCACATGGATGAGCAAGTGTTGGACGACCAGCTAAAGTTAAGAAAATCTGTGCTCATGGCACAACATGATGATATATAAACACATAAATATATATTACATACACATTTATGTATACAGATAGGTGCATATATATATATAAAAAGAAAAACACTTACATAATTACATATACCTTTATATATACACACACACACATACCTAGATATATATTAACGTATACACACATGCCACTGACATACATACTTTTTTGAACAAAAAAAAAAAAAAAAAAAAACTTCAAAATCAATTTATTAAAAGATATCTGATTATACAAAGGTCAAAGTTACTTGTATTTAGTATAATAAAATAAAAAACATTTTTGGTGCTTACCTCGTTTCATTAAAAATAAAACTTTTAGGATGAGAAATAAAAACTTTTGACTGGTAATGTACATACACCAATAGACCTGTATACACACACAATTATTGACACAATAAAAATGAAGAAAATTTTGTAAAATATTATCTAAGATATTCAGGTAACTGAAAACTATTACATCTTTTTACTATAAATTATGACATTAAACATTACAGTGATTCATCTAAGAGATTTGATCAACTTAAAACTATCATGTCTACCATTATTTGTACAACAAACAATAAGAAAAAAGAAAATCTGACAACTTAAGACTATGCAAGTTAAAACTTAGTTTGATAATGCTCTGTTTAAGTAATTCATACAAATTAAGACTATTACATCTTATTACAACTATTAAATAAATAATTAGATAAAAAAAAGCAAGAGAAATAAGATGAAAAGAATACTGTTAAAAAAAACAAAAAACTTATAATTGACAATGTTTCATTTAAGAAATTCAGACTAATTAAGATTATTATATCTAATTACTACCAGGTGTTAATAAGTATAAGAAATATGATGAAAGAAAGAGAAGTCAAAAATTATAATTGACAATTTTGCATCTAAGAAATTCTAACTAATCAACATTATTATATCTACTACTACTACTACTACTACATGCAGAATGAAATAAGATGCAAAAATTGTATTAAGAATTATAGATAACTGACAATGATTTATTTCTAAAATTCAAATAATTTAAGATGATTCTATTTGAATATTTTTCATGCAATTATCTTTGTAAAGTAAATACTACTTCCATTGTTATTATTAGAACAGACCGGAAAATTCACTAAAATCTTAAACTGTATTAAGGTTGGTGCATTTTTGGAGCCAGTACAAAATTCCTAAAATCATTTGCTGAACATGGCCTGGTAGAAATAAAGAGAAATGAAGAAATGTTTGGTATTTGAGAAATGTCGGTGAAGAGAGCTTTTCATCTGGGCATGCAGAACATTTATTTATTGATAGCAGATGAACATCGACAAAGAATCAGACTGACTGCACCAAAAATCTGCAGTCAAGAACAATTTTTGCATGGAAGATTTACGAAAGAATGAATTAAATTTCTTTTTTTTGTTGATTGCTGCAACTTATATATGGTAGTTTTAAAAAAAATTTTTTAATGCAAAACAAAATGAAATTTTTATATATATATATATATATATATATATATATATATATATATATAAAAGACATCTTTGCTGTTGATTTTCAAACATTTCTCTGACATTACTTAAACAGAAAGCAAATGTGAATATTGTATTGTAAATTGTATAAAACCTGTTTTACTTTCAGTTCAAAGAATATTTGTATTTTTCAACAAGACAAAATTTTAGATTTAATAGTGTACATATAAAAGGTCTATTTTGTCAGTAATACTTGTATAGATTCTTGACCATTGACAATCCCTTTCTAACTGATTTCCAATGCAAAACTTCTAGATTGAGGGCTGAAATTTGCTAATATCAATTTTTGGTGTATATATTTTCACACAAACACACACACATTCTGTAAATTGTGGCATATAATTTGACCCTCTAAGTATGAGAAAAATCTCAACAAAAGAAGGGGTTGATTTATACAGCAGGGCTAAAATCAAAATTATTATCATAGTGAGGTCAACCAGTGGTAAAAGTTTGGATTCTAGTCCTACTGGATAAGTTGATTCCTAGTTTGATAAAGATTTTTTTCAGGCTTAAAAGGTTGACTTATATGTTGTAATTTATGGTACATATACACACACACACACATATATATATATATATATATATATATATGTTGAACGGGCTATTGGCCTAATGAGTAGAGTGTTCACCAATGGTATGGGAGATCGGGATTCAAGCCTAGGTAGAGTCATACCAAAGACTCAAAAAAAGGTACTTGATGCCATCTTGCTTAGCATTCAGCATCATAAGGTAAGGATCAAGGGTAAAGTAGAGCAGTCTAGGGAATGGAGTAGCGCCCTCCCCAACACCTCGGTGTAGTAGCTATTGAAAAGGAGGACTTCAGGTCACTCTCGAGTAAGGTCGCCAACTACTGCATATATTTGTGTTTAAGCATAACTATTTTCCATAATGGCAAGGAAGACTGAGATGATAAAACAAACTAGAGTTAATAATGAAGTGTCGGAGTAGTGGTATAGTCTGTGAGCATAAATAAGATAAGCTTTATATATATATATATATATATATATATATATATATATATATATATATATATATATATATATATATATAAAAATAAAAACACACTGCTTGTTTTAGCAATTGTGAAACACCCTATTTATATGTATCAGAAAGAAGAAATAGTCTTAAAAGTCAGCTTGACAGTCTGAGTTCTAATAGCAATATTATACTAGTGAATTTATAATCCAAAAAATTGTAAGGGAGAGAAATATGATAATTTATGTAGAATTATGCATCTACCCAACCCCTCTGCTCCCAGGTAGGATGTGACACAGGGTCAATTTTTAAGTGGAGTAGAGCTGTTTTGAATTTCCAGCTTTTCTTCTATTAAACTAGATGCCTAAGTAAGGATAAAGAATTTAGTTTACCTGACTATTTACTCGTATAACATTTTATTATTTTTTGTAATGCCTCTTTGGGTATCTTTCTTTTTTATTACTTTCTAACATTAATCTAAAAAAAAAAAAAAAAAATTAAAACTCTTTTCACCAAACACTAATACAATATCTAAATATAGATCAAATTCTGTTAAGTATTTTATCTGATAATTCCAAAAAAAAAAAAAAAAAAATGCTCTCAAATTATTTTTTACAATTTTTTTTTATAAAACAATCCAATCTAATCTTGCACTTTCTTTTTACACTTTGGCTGTTTTTGAAAGTCTCAATTGGATCACCTTTTATTCTTACTGTAAAGTAAAGTAAAATTGGCAACCTTAGTCGAGGGTGACCCAAAGGCTCCCTTTTCAATAGGAACTACACCAAGGTGTAAGGGAGGGCGCTACTCATTCCCTCAATTGCTCCACTTTACCCTTGATGCTTACCTTATAATGCTGAGTGTTAAGTAAGGTGGCATCAAGCACCATTTTTTGAGTCTTTGGTATGACTCAACCAAGGACTGAACCCCGGTCTCCCAGACAATTGGTGAACACTCTACTCATTAGGCCAAGTTAATTCTAATTTCTCTTATCTCCTTCTGTAAGCGTAATCTTTTACCCTAACTTTTGTCACTCTTCTGGAAGGTGAGTAGATGGATCCATGCCTTACCCAAGGGCATTAAAACAAAGTGAAATACAGTCTTCTTCAGGATTTGAACTCAATTCCCTGATTTCATTTTCCACAATGACTATCATGATATGTACGCTTCTTTTATGTGAGCAGTCAAATTTTTTTTTTTTTTTTAAATATCAGTCAATCTTATTTTTTTGTAGTTTGTGTTTTTAAGAAACCAATATTCTTAGAATATTTGTTTTGTAAGGGACAGAAAATAGAAGAATAAGATAAAGAAAATAAAGTAAATTCATGAAGTGCAGAAATTCCTAGAAGCCCCTGACAGGTAGTAGGGGTGACACATAACTAGAAAAAGGGCTGTCCTAGTGCAAAAGAAAAATTCAACCTCACTTCCGTCACCCCTGTAGCACTTCACAAACCTTCTTTCACATGACCACTAGTAGCATACATATGTTCTGAGTAGGTTTTTTTAACATGATACCAAGCCATGTCTGCGGCCAGCGAGTTTTCACCGCTGAAACAAACATTATAAAAAGGCTCTCAATTTGGACTTATCAACCTCCAAAAACACCTAGTGCATTTCAACACCTTGTCGTAGAGATGCAACCATTTCTATTGGATTTAGAAAGAATTTCCTTACCCACAGAATGGTTGTTGAACCCAGAAATAAAGTTGAAATTAAAAAGGTATTGTCATCTTCCTTTCTTCTATCCTTATAAAAGACACAACCATTCTATAGACCTACAGTTTTGTAAAAGTGGAGGTGCCAGAGGTGTAATGGTTATCGACGTAGGAAATGGACACAGCGACACAAGTTCAAATCCTGGACAAAACTGATTGCATTTCACATAGCACTAATACGCTTGGGAAAGGTATAAATCCAATTATTCTACCTCCAGCTATGGGTAAATAGTAGAGCAGACTGGGTTCTTCAGCCTTGGTGAGGCGATTAGTCTAGAAGAAGGAAAACTGAATTCAGACCTGTTAAAAAAACTGACCTGGTGTCATATCCTGCCCAAGCGGAGAGGTTGGTAAATATGTATAGACCCATAGTTTTGTACTATACACCACTTTTTCTCACCAAGTTAATTCTAAAAGAATGATTAACTTCTCCAGATCTATGCAGTTACACAACTTTTCCGCTACAGCAAGAGGCGTCTCCGCAGCATAGTGGTTAAAGCACTGAACTGCAACTTCATAGTATGCAGAGTTCAAACACTAGGTATGCTATATTACATTCACTTTTGAACTAATATCCTTGGGAAAGGCATGAGCCTTTCTTATCACCTCTAGTTATGGGTTAAATAGTACCATTACTGTTCATCTAGAAGGATGGACTTGACATTGAATAACCCATGATGGTTGATATGCCATTAAACAAAGCCTACAAACTGCAGGATATGGAGACCTGTGTTCAATCTCAGGTCGCGTCATACCAAAGACTTTAAAAATGGTACTTGATGCCTCCCTGCTTAGCACTCAGCAATAAAAGGTATGTATCAAGGGTAAAGTGGAGCAATCCAGGGAAAGGAGTAGCGCCCTCCCCTACACCTTGGTGTAGTAGCTATAGAAAAGGGAGCCTTCGGGTTGCCCTCAACTAAGGTCGCCAACTTTACTTTACTTACAGCTGGTTTGAAATCTCTTTTCATTCTCCTATGTTAGTTACTACACTAAGGCAAGAAAACCCAATCAACCATACTATTTTACCCACAGTTGGCAGGGAGAAAAGATGGATTTATGTGTTTTGCAAGAACATTAGCACAAAGTGTAAAACAAATAGCATTGTCCAGGATTTGAACTTGCCTTACCAAGTTCATTTCTTACAGCATTATCTACATGCACTTCTACAGGTTTAGTTTCAAGCACCCTGAAAGACAATGGAAAACATGGTACAGCCAAAAACCATAATAAATTTCAAGTGTTTTTCAACAAAATTTCATATCTTAAATGTCAATATTTTAAACAACATTTTGAAGAAATTTTGGAGTCTATTTCTTTTGTAAAACACTGTATACCAACTTAGTTGATAACTAACCAGTTAAGTATTATAAAACATCTTTTGTAAGCTACAGCTCAAATGGTAGCAAATCAACAATAATGAAATGACCAAGATTTAGATAAGAGCTGAATATAGTGTTTCCTGATGTCTATATATGTCACTAATAAAATCAATTGTTGATAAGCAGTTGTAGTAGATTTACTAAGAAAAGTTTTTGGCAATACAAAAGACTTGCTTCTGAACATGTGCTATAGATAATGAACTCTTTCTTCGAACACAACAAAGCAATCATTGCACTTCAAATAGAACAAAAGTCAGCCTACACAGACTACAAGGGCCTTGAAACAGCATCTCTAAACAAAATTGATTTGTTTATTTTCTGTCATTTAAAGCTCAAATTCATTTAAAGCTCAAATTCACTACTATAGAAAATGTTCGACTTATTTTTGAAATAGGATTGATTACTAAAAATTCTCATTTGATTTGTATATAACACAGCAAATCATAGCAAGATTTTTATTAGAGCAATACCCTTGAAATGTTAGAGAACAAATCCATTTTTAATCCTATTTGTAACTTAAAATCATTTTGCAGGGTCTGCATTTGTGTTAAATGTCATTTCTTAATCTACCACATAAGTTATCTTGGTTTGGTTTGGTTTGTTGGGTTTTATGGCATATCAACCTTTCTAGGTTATTTAATGCCAACTCCATTTTTATGTAAATAACCAGTTCCATTTCAAACAATTCAGTTTAGCACGAGTACACAGTTTAATTGTCAAAAACATTTCAATTTGAAACTATTCAAGCAGTTATATGTAACAATTCAGTTTAGTCAAAGTACAATTTCAATGACAAAAACAGTTCAATTTCAAATAATTCAGTTTAGCATAAGCATGCAGCTTAAATGTAAGTACGGTTTAATTGTCAAAAACATTTCTATTTCAAGATATTCAGTTTAATCAAACAATTCAGTTTAGCATAAGTATACCGTTAGTTCTATTTAACCCATAGATAGGGCCCTATCAGGTGCTACCACACTGGGCCAGAGTGGACCTGGGAGCAATGGCAATAAAGGGGTGCTCCATATTCCCTAAAGTCCAAGCATTACTGGGACCTCACCATCAGACTGTTTAATGTCATAATCAGGACACTCATTGGGAGGAGTCTTACCCCTCTGCAGAGGTGCAGTCAGTGTATTCTACAGCCCCAACCGACTGGGCAATACACAGAGTTAATGTCAAAACAGTTTTATTTCAGAATTCAGTTCAGCAAAAGTACACAGTATAGATGTCAAAACAGTTCTATTTTGAGCAATTCAGTGTAGCATTAGTACGTAGTTTTAATGCCAAAACAGTTCTATTTTAAACAATTCAGTTCAGCATAAATATGCAGTGTAAATGCATAAAAACAGTAAACGTCAACCACTGTTTAGTTCTATTTAACCCATAGATAGGACCCTTATCAGGTGCTACCACTCCAGGCCAGAGTGGATCTTGGAGCGATGGCAATAAAGGGGTACTCCGCATTCCCCTAAGCTTCAGTATTGCTGGAATCTCAACATCAGATTCTTTAGTATCATAACCTGGACACTCGTTGGGGGGAGTCTTACCCCTCTGCAGAGAAGCAGTCGGTGTATTCTATAGCCCCAGCCGACTGGGCAATCTTATCTTGGTAGATAAGTATGCAATCAAAATCCAGAAAAAAAAAATTCAAAAAATAAAAATAAAGGGACTATTTTGAAGAAAATTAATGTTTCATTTATTGTTTATTGCTGTGTAGGTACCTTTTGAACACTGTGCGTGTGTGTGTGTGTGTGTATATATGTCATCCACAGACAGGCTGTTTCGTTGTATCACAACTCTTCAGTGTGGCTAGATGAGAGATGCTACAAGCTGGGATCTAAACCCAGCCAACTATATGTCAGTCAGATATCTTACCCCAGAGCCATCAGCATTAATGAAAGAATTTTTTTATGTATATATTTTTACATATACTTTATCAGCAGCAAGGCATGCTCAATTCTTAAGAGCTATTGCATTATATATATATATATATATATATATATATATATATATATATATACACACACACAAAAACTAATGAAATTTCTAGTAATTAAATATGTCAAGACTAACACACAATTAAAAAAAAAAAAAAAAAAAAAAAAAAAAAAAGAAGACTTAAGTTTTATAAACAATGTCTATTTTGTAATCTTTGTTGTTAAAAATTTACAGCAAATAAAGAGAGTAATTGTTACTAAAAAAGATAAAACTTGGTTTGGTCATTTAAAGGCATATCAACCTTCATAGGTTATTTAATGGCAAAGCCATCTTTAAGAACAGCAGTGGTACTCTTTAACACATAGCTAGGGGTGTAAGGGGGCTCATATCTTTCCAAGGGGCATTAGTCTTAAAGTGAATACAATAGTGTGACTGGGGTTTGAAATCATTTACTACAATACACATTAGCCATTACACCATTGGGGACTCCTCTCTATAAAAGATAAATCCACATAATAGAAAAGAGATTTATCAGTTATATTTCTTTTGTATTATGAAGTTAATATTATTCTGGGAAAATGTCACAATGTTTTATTGAGAGATAATGTAATAAGTGTTACTTTGATATATCTCTTAATTCAGCTTTAACAAAGTAGACAATTTAAGGAAAATTAATGTTTCATTCAAGATTCATTTCTGTCTTGGGAAATACAACTTCAGTCTTGATCCTTTCTGGAAACACTTTCTATGTGTTTTGCATAAATATAAGTTCATAGCATTGTTAATTTCTGTGTCTTTGCATCTTCAAGTTGTTTTTTCTTTCTTTCTTAAATTGCCAGAGATGTGTTACATTAGTCAATCCCCCCTTGCAAAGCTCAATCATTAAACAAGAAGCTTTTCCACAAATCTCCTGAAATAAAATGGTGGTGTGTGAGCTGATAACCTTGGAAGTTTTTGATGGCAACTTGTGTTACTGTGGATGTGTTTGAAAGAGATATTTGGCCAGTTTGCAATGTTCCGTACACGAGACGTTTGATTTGTATGTTGAAATTATCACAGTGAAATATTGCAGCAAGATGCATGTATTTGCCCAACCCTTCTGTCATTGGCTCAAGTGATGAAAAGCTGGTTTGAATAGACATTTTCTTCTCTTAGACTGGCTGCCTAACCTAAAGAATCAGTCTACCCTACTATTTTACCCAGAGCTGGAGAGAGGACAGATATGTTGTATAGCCACAACCATAATACAACTATACCCATATACATGCGGAAACAAAATCAACAATAATGACGAACTAACAGTTCTTTAGAAAAATATACCTCTCACACTTTATTCGAAATGGTTGGAAAGGGTTGTGTGTGAGAGGCGAGTTAGAGACTGAACAGACTGCAACATATTGACCCCAAGTTCCTCTGTCTTTAGCAGCACTTCTTTCTCATTCTGGTGGGATGCTCAACCGGGGGTCCTGAGGGCCCATCCCTCTGCTGGGTGCTGGTTCTCTCTACAGCATCTTATCTCCAACTAACTGAACCTGTCTGTGGCACCGGGTTATATAATTGTTTGACGCCCACCTGCTTCTTGTGGGCGTCACATCTGCACCCAATTCAACCCATCCACAGTCAAGGTTATACCCTGATATCTTCGACTGGATGCACCTATTATTTACACAGGTACATCTCTTATTTGACAGCTCGGCCGAGGGTCAATATGTTACAGATATACTTATGCCTTTCTCAAGGACATTTGCATGAATTGAAATGCAAATAGCCTAGTCCAGGACTTGAACTTGAGTCACTGACTATTTCTTAAGATAATAACCATTACACTACAAGGTTCCATGAATTTAAAAGTAACTCATTGGGCTAATAGTTCTACCAGATACACTATGTGTGCTCACATCATAGCATAATCATTTATACTCCTGAAGTGAGTAAATTATCATCGTGATGTCATGCCACTAGCACGGATTTCCCAAACTCTCACCATTTGTCTATCATTCATTGCTTCCAGTAGATCTTCTAGACCACATCCTGTGTCCATACAGAGCTGTTGTAGCTGGTAGCCCAACTCTTACTTGTCCATATGAAGAGGTCCATAGAATTCATCCTTACTTCTCCAGAAGTGTACCACATGTCTTGTTTGTCTAATTTGGATGGTTTTAGAGATGAGAGGTTGGTGGCCATACAGCTGCTGTTTTGTGGGATGTTGCTTCCAGGATTTGTTCAGTATATCTGATAGCATTCTTGTGAAATTGCTGTCAAGCTTTTTCTGTAGATGCTTAGTTAGCATCCATGTGGAGCATCCATATAGTAGTATGGACATGACTGCTGCTTGGAAAAAAATTGTGTTTTATTTTATCAGATAGGTCAGACTTCCAAATGACTGATAACTTGTTGATAGCTGTATATGCCTTTGCTAGTTGTGTACTGATGTCCTTTTCTGTAAATGAGATGCTGTTTCCAAGGTAGGTGAAATTGTCCACTAGTTTCAGAGAACCGCCATTTTGTGTGGAGATGTCACCTCTTTGATTAAAGCATGCAAGAGTGTAGTTGCACTTTAATTTTACAACTTTTGTGCATGTTGAAATGTCCAAACATGTAGTTTTGCAACAAACTTCAAAAACTGGCAATACTAAGATATAAATACACACAAACAAATCTATCTTTGTATTAACAGTTATATATATATATATATATATATATATAATTACACACAGTATTTAAAAAAAAAAAAAAATCATTTGACACCATTTGAGATGTACAGGGTGTTTTAGAAAATTGATATAATTTCGCAATCTCATAACTTGAGTATTTCTCTTTCAAAAGATCAAATTTTAACAACATATGTAGAAACAATCTAAAATTCTATGTTTAATATTTAAGTGATTTTTTTCTTTTTCTTTACCAGTGAATGCAATTTTTAAACATTACAAAAAAAAAAAAAAAAAAAAAGCTTCAACATAGAATTTGAGTTGTTTCTACAAACACTGTTAAAATCTGAGATTATTTGAATAAGAATTGGTCAAGTTATTAGATTATGAAATGATATCATTTTTCCGAAACATCTTAGTGCGCATTGTTTTGGGTTCTTTGTTTAATGGCATATCAACCTTTGTGGGTTATTCAATGCTGAAGCCATCCATATAAAAAAAAAAAAAAAAGCAGTGGTACTATTTAATCCATATTTAGAGGGCTTCATAACTTTCCAAAGGGTATTAGTACAAAAGTGAACCTAATAGTAAGTAAGTGAGTTTGAACTCCAGTCATGGTAAGATATTGAATTTAGCATGTTAGCCATTATGTGTGGGTGTATAGAAACATTATATATATATATATATATATATATATATATATATATATCAGCACACACACTGTATGATCACGTCTCTATGTCTGAACATCCATGACTGATAAGAGACTTGTAAAAGAAAATCTTTTACTTTTTTTTTTTTTTTCAAGAACAATATATATTATGGCTGGAATCTGGATACAGCTAGACAAAGCTGATCAATATGGCCCTTGTAAATGCTAAGATCATTCTGCCAAACAAAAAAAAACAAAAACAACAAACAAACAAAAAAAAAAACATCTGCACTGAATCATCTCAGCGGACAATTTACAATATATATATATATAGATATATATAAAATCTCATAAAAAAAAAATAAATAAATAAAAAAATAAAAAAATCAATCACCATTTCTTGTTTTTGTCTGATTAACTGTTCATATTTGTCCAAGAACAAAACCAGACAATATTAAGAATTTATAATTTGAGGAGACTTTTTAACTAAGTAAACATGAGGGAAAAAAAAAAAAAAGACTTCAAATTCACTGTTAATAAGCAGCTATTTTATAGAAGGAAAAAGATGTATTGGTTATTTCATGCCAAGAGGTTAGGGAATTTCATTCATTTATATTTACATTTTTTTTAGTTGTTTTTTAAGGGTTTTTTTTTACTACACAGTCATATGAGTGATTGATTTTAATGGCATGTCAACTCATTGGGGTTTTTTTTATGCTTAGAGGTTAGGGAATCGCATTCATTGCACATATGTTTTTTGTATTTTTATCAGGAGCTTTTGGCACACAGTTAAAATATCAAGTATCAATACAAATAATTTGCATTCAAGTTGCAAGGTTTCAAGTATTCCTATTTAATCCTAATAATTATATGGCTTCAAGTAATTATTTCTATTTAATAATAATCATTTGTTTGCAGTTATAGATGCCCATGGTATAATGGTTGTAGTTGTAGGAAATGAACATAGGGACAAGAGTTCATATCCTGGACGAAGTTGATTTCATTTCATATAGCACTAATACCCTTGGGGAAGGTATGAATCCAATTATTTTCCCACGAGCTACTGGTAAATAGTAAAGTAGACTGGGTTCTTTAGCCTTGGTTAGGAAACCAGTCCAGGAGAAAAACTGAATTCAAACCTGTTAAACTCCACTTGAAGATTGATCTTGTGACACATCCTACCTGTGTAGAGGGGTTGGTAAATACATATATTGCTTCAAGTAATTGATAATAATCCTTAGTAAACAATTATAGCTTCAAGTAAGGATTCTTAGTACAAATAAATAACAGTTATATGGTATCAAGTATTCCTATATAATACAAATAATTTGCACACAGTAATATGGCTTCAAGTATTTCTATCTAATACTAATTATTATTTGCCCAGTAGGCTGGGGCTGTAGAATACACTGACTGCTTCTCTGCAGGGGGGGTAAGACCCCCCACCACCACCACTAATGAGTGTCCTGGATATGACACTAAACAATCTGATGGTGAGATTCCAGTGATACTGGAACTTTGGGGGGAATACGGAGTATCCCTTTATTGCCATTGCTCCCAGGTCCACTCTGACTCTGCGTGGTAGCACCTGATAGGGCCATATCTATGGGTTAAATAGAACTAACAGCATACTAATGCTAAACTGAATTGCTAGACTAAACTGAATAGCTTAAAATAATGTTTTTGACAATTAAACCGTACTTACATTTAAACTGCGTGCTTAGGCGAAACTGAATTATTTGAAATAGAACTGTTTTTGACATAGAAATTGTACTTACACTAAACTGAATTGTTATACATAGAACTGTCTTGACATTTTACAGTGTAAACAAAATCTGTACTTACGCTAAACTGAATTAGCTGAATTAGAACTGTTTGAATAAACTGAATAGTTTGAAATAGAAATGTTTTTGACAATTAAACTGTGAACTCATGCTAGACTGAATTATTTGAAATAGAACTGACTATTTGTATAAAAATGGATTTAGCATTAAATGACCTACTGATAATTATATGGTTTCAAGTAGATTTTTTATTTAATAAACAAAAATACACTTCTTGCATACTGAAGGTATCATTTATTCTAATCTTTGCAGAATTCTCTTAACCAGTTATATACGTGGAAATTCCACTTATAAAGTAATTTGACCGAGTCATTCATATTAATGGTACATCAATCCATCTATGATTAATTTAGGTCTTGGAGGTGCCCGTGGTGTAATGGTTATCGTCGTAGGAAATGGACACGGCGACTCGAGTTCAAATCCTGGACGAGACTGATTGAATTTCACATAGCACTAATACCCTTGGGAAAGGTATGAATCCAATTATCCTCCCTCCAGCTATGGGTAAATAGTAGGGCAGACTAAGTTCTTCAGCCTTGGTGAGGCAACTAGTCTAGGAGAAGGAAAACTGAATTCAAACCTGATAAACTCCACTTAAAAATTGACCTTGTGTCATATCCTGTCCGAGCGGAGGGGTTGGATAAATATGATGATTAATTTAGGTCTAGAGGTTAAAGAATCACATTCATTGTATATTCATAGTTACATTTTTTCTTAGATATTTTTTTGCTCATGGTCCTATCAAATACAAATAATTTTCAAAACAGATCTATTTGACCCATAGATAAGAGTCAAACCTGAAGTACTACTCAGGGTCAGAGTGGACCTGGGAGTAATAGCAACAAAAGGGTACTATACACTCCCCAGATCTCCAGAACTAGAGGCTCACCATCAGATTTAGTTTGGTTTTATGGCACATCAACCTTTGTTGGTTATTTAATGCCAAATCCTATTTTTATATATACATATCAAATATATGATTTGTAAACACATTTTGTAGATACACACAGTTTAAAGATAAAACAGTTCTATTTCTAACAATTCAATTTAGGATAAGACAACAAACTTTAATTATTCCAAGTATTGCTATGCATCACTAATAAAGCAATTAGACATCAGTTATTTGTTTACACTCAGTTAAATGATCAAACAGTTTTATTTGACCCATAGATAGGATCCTATCAGGTACTACCACTCCAAGCCAGAATAGACCTGGAAGTGATGGCAATGAACTCTGCATTTCCTAAAGCTCCAGCATTACTGGAGTCTTAGTATTAGATTGTTTAGTGTCCTATCTAAGACACTGGTTGGGGGAGTCTTACCCTGGTGCAGAGATGCAGTCAGTGTATTCTACAGCTCCAGCTGACTGGGCTAGATGCAGTCCATGTACTCTAGGCACTACCAACAGAATAAGAAAATCCAAAGAAAGCTACAGATTTAAAAAGTCACAAGAAAAATGTCAAACTATGTTATGTACATGGATGATATCAAGACTTTTGCCAAAGATGAAAAAGATTTAGAATTGAACCTATAGATAGGACTCTAACGGGTACTAATACTCCAGGGACTTGGGAGTAATGGCAATGAAGAGTTATTCCACACTCTCCAGATTTACAGAACTGGAGCCTCAGCACCGGATGCAGATTAATGTCAGATGTGAAAAGAGGTGCCTCGCCCATGGAGTCATAGTTAACAACCTGACTAGCTATCAATTCATTACCAAAATTTTAACTTGAACTGTTTTATAGCAGATAAAAACAACAATGCTGATATATAAAAATATAATCTGCTTCTTTTCTTTTCCTTTTATTACCCAAAATGTATAGATGAGAGAGTGATTAAGTGAAGGTTGAAGAAGGCTGAGATGCACACACAGGGGCTGAGGAACCAATTTTTGGTGAAATGGCTTTCCTCTTCTGGTTTAGATCAAAACCTTCCTGATTATATAATATCCTGGACACACACACGCAAATTCTTGTGGTTGTATCTCTTTCAACCTACTGCCCACACAATGCATGTAATCACACTTCCTTCTGGCATGCCACCCACAGCATTTCCGCTGGGAACACTCACATCCTGTTTACTTTAGGTACTAGGTGCATTTCCTGTTATTTTCATTCTCAGTGTTAGACTTCTGCTGCTGCATCAACATGTCAAAGGGGTCTTCAAGTCAATACCCAACAGAACTACCAAGAAATATTAATAAATTCCTTTTAACTCTTATAACTTTGAGCTTTCTATGTTCATGGGCCACATATCTTGGGTTTCTGGCTGAAAAATGTAATCTGTTATTTAACTGACAATAAAGTTGTATTGTTGCAAAGCAATACGGTGTAGAAATGGGTATTCTCTGACTAGAATCCGTTCTCTGGGTATATGTAGTTCTAAGAAGCAGCATAAAACCAGCCAATTGGTTTCAAAAGGTTAAAGATATTTTGTATACCAATATATTACAAAAGTTTTCATACCACATTGAACACATGTGGGGGGGGAGGTATATGTCTCATAACTTATTGTAAAAAAATGAACTTGGTGGACGAAGTTCAATTCCTGGATAAGGCTATTTGCATTTCACTTCGCACTAATGCCCTTAAGAAAGGCATGAACCTATCTGCATCTCCACCTAGCTATTATTAGGTTTGGTTTGGTTTCTTTGTTTAATGGCATATCAACCTTTGTAGGTTATTTAATGCCAAAGCCATCCTCCTAGAACAGTAGTGGTGCTATTTAACCCATAGGTTGAAGGATAAGGGGGTTCATACCTTTCCCAAAGGTATGTGCCCGAAAGTGAACATAATAATGTGACTGGAGTACGGACTCACTCACTACGATTCCGCAGTCCATCGCTTTAACCATTACACCATGAGGACCCCCCCCAGCTATTGTTAACATGACAGACAAATAAGGTGAAAATACAGTGGGGAGGGAAGAGAGTCCTGGGGGTGTGAAGGTTGATGTGCTGGATTGTGACATTGTACTTAATGACTGAACTCCAGTTGCACAATTACATTCACTTCTGGACTAATACCCTCAGGAAAGGCATGAACACCTTTATTCCCCTCGTCATCAAATAGTATCACTACTGTCCTTCTACAAGGATGACTTTTACGTTAAATAACCTTTGAAGGTTGACAAGCCATTAAACAAAGGAACTTGGTTTAAAATCACTGTAAAATTTGGTATTTATAATATTATGATGACCTCTTCCAAAGCAATGCCTCCCACTTATTTTCATGGAAACTATAAGATACAGGGAGAACAATAACACTGTGAGATAGAGCAAGTTTTCAGCTATAAAACAACTTTTTCACAGTCACTACCATAAGCAATGCATTTTTGTCAATGCCTTGCTCTAAAGAGTCACTCCAAAAGTAGTACATCCTATTTTATTATTATTTCCCATGATGTTGGTGGTATGATAAAAGAGGTTGAACCTTCCTGCAAATATTTTTTTGCCTTATTACAGACAGCAGCTGTGCAGCAGTCTAGCGAAATAGCTCTTGACATGAAAGCAGAGGTGTTTAATTGAATTATTCCAAAAAGTACACTGACACATATCAACTCTTATTGAATGTTTGCAGAAACCAAATAGGTGGAGGGTAAAGTACTTTACCCGTGGCAACAGTCATGTGACTGACAGAGTAAGATTTCAGCAACAAATTATTTTTCCATAAAGTTGCCACAATTGTCTATGCATTTTCATCACTAAATATTCAGAAAGCAATGATAATGTTAATGGGTGAATTTTTTTAAACATGGAGGAATTCAATAATTCAACTCTGCTTTCATGTCGGATGTTATTTTACCAGACTCAGCCACAAAAGAATCATGGACTATTAACAGGAAGGTTTGGTTTAGTTTTATGGCATATCAACCATTTTAGGTTATTTAATGCCAAATCCATTTTTACACATATATAAGTACAGATTTCATTACATTCAGTAAAATGTATAAACAGTTATATCCTAAACAATTTAGTTTAACATAAGTATGCAGTTCAAATGTCAAAAACAGTTCTTATTAAGTTGGTTTGGTTTTATGTCATATCAAACATTGCAAATTGTTCAATGCCAAAACCTGTTTAGACTTATATATTAAATACGCATAGCATGTGAAGATTTTTCTAATAACATTTTTGAGAACAGGAACGTTCAACTCTTGCAGCCAAACTATCAAATATGACAGTAAACTGAATCTGATGGTGAGGCTCCAGTTCTGAAGACTTTAGGAGTTTAGAGAACCCCTTCATTACTATTACTCCTAGGTCCACACTAAACCAGAGTAGTAGTATCTGTTAGTATCTGAAAATTATTTGTATTAGATAGGAATACTTGATATAACTCTGTGCAAATTACTTTTATCATATTTTGGTATTAAATAACTTACAAGGGGTTGATATGTCATTAAACAACACCCAAACCCCATGGCCACAAAAAATTAATAAGAAATTTTTTTTTTATTGGTGCAAGTAAAAATAACTAAAATAAGAGAAAGTTTTTCCAATAATATCTCGTGATGTTTTGACCAACATTTTAGCCAACTGAGTATAAACATTGATAATTTCACTATTCTATTCAACAAAGATAATGATTGCATCATTTTTAGCCTGGAGAACCTACAGTTTTCAATAAACATAAAGAATTGGAAATCACATTATTTCTGAAAATAAGTTGAAGCCATTGGTAATTTAGAATTATCTAACAGATTATTTTTAGTAAATAAATAGAAGACAACTTACAGAAGATATTGCTAGACACCATTCAGTAAAAGCTGCATATCTGAGACAGTACAAAGCAAGCCAAAATGTTAAACAATTAGCACTTAGATGACCCAAAAATGCACTAAAAAAAATACCAAGCAACATAATGTTTTTTTTTTGTTTTTTTTTAATATAAGTATGAGGCAATAGCCAAGTTATTTAGATATTACTGTCTTTTTTTCTTTATTTTTTCCACAGGAATTTTACGACTATTACTATTAATGATGATCCGATCCCTGAATCCTGGTCAGAAAACCAGATCTAGTTTTAATCTACCAGAAGGAAAGAACTTGTCATTTTAAGGGTTTTGCTCTTCTAGCAGACCACAGAGTGAGGAAAAAAAGGGAAAAAACCCTCAAATATCTGGAACTTGTCAGAGTTAAAAAAAACTGTGGAACATAAGAGTAACAGTTATACCGATCATAGTTTGAACACTTGAACCAGTCACTAAAAGGAAGATTCTAGACCATCTAGATGAGAGCACTGCTAAAATCAGCAAGGATACTTAGAAGGGTCCTGGAGATATGAGGCAATGCTCTAGTGAAAACTGGTTTGGTTTGGTTTGTTTTTTTATTTAATGGCATATCAACCTTTGTAGGTTATTTAATGCTTCTAGAAAAACAGCAGTGATGCTATTTAACTCATAGCTGGAAGGACAAGGGGGTTCATACGTTTTCCAAGGGTATTTGTCCTAAAGTGAGTGTGATAGCCCAATTGGAGTTCGAACTTGCTTGCTACAATTCTGAAAACTGGTGTGAAAAACTTGTTAGGATTAATATAGAAATAATATTACAGATGCAGCGGCAAACAAAATTCAGTGGGATTTTGAGATACAAACAGATCACCCAATTCCAGTCAAAAGACCAGTCTTAATTTTAATTATGAAGAAAAGAATTAGCATTTAATGGATTTTGCTGTCCATAGAACAAAGTAAAAAAGCAAAAAAGCAGAAAACTAGAAAAAATACCTGGAGCTAAAAAAAAAGCTAAGGAACATGAAGGTGTCAGTAATAACAATCATAGCTGTAGCACTAGGAAGAGTCTGGGAAAAACTGGAAAAGAGACTAAGGTAAAAGAATATCTGGGAAAGAATTGAGACAGTCCACACCAACCACTCTATATTTCTTTATTCGTTCCTTCCTCCACTAAAAAGATGGCAACTTATGGTATTTCCAAAATATAATTTTAAGTCCTAAAATGTAGCTGTTCAAAAAAAAAAAAAAAAAGAAAAAGAAAAATAATAATAAAGGAAATAAGTAAAACTTATTTGGAGTGTGAATGTATTATGTTTCAGTATAATTATTTTGTATGAGGGGCTTATGATATAATAATTGTTGTTGTAGGAAATGGATATGGTAATCAGAGTTCAAATCTTGGATAAGACAGTTTGCATTTCACTTAACTATTCCCCCTCTAGCTGTTGGTAAATAGTAGGGCAGACTGGACTCTTTAACTTTGCTAAAGCAACTTATCTAAGAGAAGGAAAACTGAATTTAAACCCGTTAAATTCAGTTGTCTGAATTTTTGAGATGAAGCTTGATGATTTTTATCATTAAGGGTTTTCGGACTATTGTCTTCATCTTTATTGTTATTTCCACAATGTTTGGCTGATATCTCCTACGGCCTTCTTAAGGTGTTTGTTGTTATGTGTCCTGCTGAACACATAGTGACAGTTATAGGTGTTGGTTCCCTAAGCTTCTAAAGAGACAATCATCTAATGGTTGCAGGTTCAATCCAGACAACAGGCGAATAACAATACAGGAATACTTAACACTTGTACCCGGTTATGGCTAATGGAATCAGAACAGGCGACCCCCCGTGGATTCAATAAAGGACATAGTTCAAAGTTCCGTGTAGGTGACAGAGTTCGACAAACACCTAAAGAAGGCCGGTAGACATATCGGCTGAAACGTTGTGGAAATAACAATAAAGATGAAGACAATAGTCCGAAAACCCTTATTGTTAAACTCTGCTTAAAAAAAAGACCTTGTGTCACACTGCTTGTGGCAGAGGAGTTATATATATATATATATATATATATATATATATATATATATATATATATATATATATATTTCTTCTGTACATTACCAATGGGATATTCTGAGCAAGTATAAAAAATAATAATATAATTAGAGCAATTTGATATATTTTCTGGATGAAATTCACAGGTATTTAAAAATCTGAATAAATCATTTGCTTTATTTTATTATTCATTTACAAAATGTCACCTTTGGTATCTAGTCATATTCATTATTATGGTATAAGCCTTTGATTGTAGAAGTTATATTCTGGTTTTCTTGCCTCATGATATAAGCTATGACTAAGAAAAGAAAAAAAAAAGAAAAAGTTGAATGCCTGTCAAAACAACTGGTAACAAATAAAATGATTAAGTTGACTAACTTTAAAACGAACAAACAAAAAAATTAACTTAATTAAAATATACCATAAGAATCTGTACTGACAGTCCACAACACCATTTTTTAACACAATGCTTGGACATTATTGAAAGATAAATATAGCTTTGACAAGAAGAATAAACTAGTTTTATTTTATGTGCAAAAGAAAGATTTTTAACAATCTCTGTTCACTTACAGAATGTTTTAAACTGGCAGTAAAAACTTACCAAGTAAAACACAAAATAGACCTTAGTGTTGTCATGGTCTGCGAGAATTAATTTTTTGTTTTCATTTCAGAAATCAGTAAATCAGTTTACTTACCTCAGTAGCAATATCTCATCTACTGAAAACAATATCAACATATGTATAGGTAAAAGATGAACTGCTTTGATATGGAAATCTGATCTCTCTGATAAAATAAAGTGAGAATTCTTTCATGCTATAAACGTGTCAGTACTATTGTATAGTTGCACAACTTGGACTTTAATAAAACACTGAAAAAAAGCTACATAGGAACTACATATGGATGCTGCACGCTTTTTTGAACAAATCCTAGAAGCAGCACACCAAAAAACAGTTGTATGGCCACTTACCTCCCATCTTGCAAAGAAAGAAGAGCAAGATATGCTGGGCACTGCTGGTGAAGTAAATACGAACTCATAAGTATTCTTCTTTTATGGAATCACAAGTAGCTGACCAGCAAAAACTTACATTCATCAACTGTGTGCAGACACAGGATGCCATTTTGAGGATTTACCAAAAACAATGGCCAATGGGATGAGAGAGAGAGAGAGAGAGAGAGAGAGAGAGAGTCAAGGGGTATCAATACTGTTGGCATACCAAGATTATGATTTCCAACTTACTTTTGCCCAGTCGACTGGGGCTGTAGAATACAACGACTGCTTCTCTGCAGAGGAGTAAGACCCCCCCACCTCCACAACGAGTGTCCTGGATATGACACTAAACAATCTGATGGTGAGGTTCCAGCAATGCTGGAGCTTTGGGGAATGTGGAGTACCCCTTCATTGCCATCGCTCCCAGGTCCACTCTGGCCCGGAGTGATAGCACCTGATATGGGTAAAATAGAACTAAACCGTGCTTCTTTCACTATGCTGATTTTTGCATTTAAACTGTGTATTTATACTAAACTGAATTGTTTAAAATAGAACTGTTTTGACATTGGAACTGCATACTAGTGCTGAACTGAATTGCTCAAAATAGAACTGTTTTGACGTCTGTGTACTTATGCTGAACTGAATTATTTGAAATAAAACTATTTGACATTTAACTCTGTGTATTGCCCAGTCAGCTGGGGCTGTAGAATACACTGACTGCACCTCTGCAGAGGGGGAAGACCCCCCCCCTAATGAGTGTCCTGGATATGACACTAAACAATCTGATGGTGAGGTTCCAGCAGTGCTGGAGCTTTGGGGAATGCGGAGTACCCCTTCATTGCCATTGCTCCCAGGTCCACTCTGACCCTGCATGGTAGCACCTGATAGGGCCCTATCTATGGGTTAAATAGAACTAATAGCATACTTATGATGAACTGAATCATTCGAATAAACTGAATAGCTTGAAATAGAAAGGTTTTTGACAATTAAACTGTACTTACATTTAAACTGCACGTTTATGCTTAACTGAATTATTTGAAATAGAACTGTTTTTCGACATTAAAACTGTATTTACACTTAAGTGAATTGTTACATATAACTGTGTGAATAGTTTGAAATAGAAATGTTTTTGACCATTAAACTGTGTACTTATGCTAAACTGAATTGTTTTGAATAGAACAGATTATTTACATAAAAATGGATTTGGCGTTAAATGACCTACAAAGGTTGATATGCCATAAAACCCAATCAACCAACCAACTTACTTAAACATCACCTTTGGTTATTTAAACTCAGTGTCAAGGCACTTCTCATATATAAAATTATAATTATTAAAAAATCCTAAATAAGTACAAGGCTTAATTATAAGTACCAATGATTATCAAAGTATTACCACAGGTATGTCACAGAGAAAAGTGCTGGGGGGGGAAAAAAAAAAAAAAAAAAAAAAAAAAATCAAGGATTCTTCCCTGTTTATTCCTCTTATTTTCAAAAGAAAAATGGAAACTATTCTGAAATTAGTAGTTAATATTATCAAGAGTTATCTCCTTTGGATAGACTTTTTTTTAATCTATACTTAATCAAAATAAAAGCGGTGGCTTGATTGGAATGGAAATTGCTTTTTTCACAATTTATAGTATTTTATTGGTATTGGAATTGCAGTGCCATTTTTTTCTATAGTACAGTAACAAACCGAGCCATTGGCCAAATGAGTAGTGTTCACCAATGGTCCGGGAGACCGTGGTTCAATCCCAGGTCGAGTCATACCAAAGACTCAAAAAAATGGTACTTGATGCCACCTTGCTTAACACTTAGCATTACAAGGTAAGGATCAAGAGTAAAGTGGAACAATTCAGGGAAATGAGTAGAGCCCTCCCCTGGTAGCTATTGAAAAGGGAGCCTTCGGGTCACTCTCGACTAAGGTCGCCAACTTTACAGTAACACACCAACAGAGAAATCTGATCATTAGAATAGACTAAAAGTTTTAAAAGAAAAAAAATCTATCCGGATCAAAAGTTGCGAAAAATTAAACATTTAAGTAGAATTGAAAAAAAAAAAGAAAAGAAATCTAAAGACATGAATACAAAGGTTATGTACAATGTTGTTTTCCCGTAATCTCCTATTTGATCTTTGAATGCCATTAACTTCCTGGATTAACTCAATCATATGGAAACTAAAACTAAAAATGAAATAAAATAAATAAGGATTTTAAAAAATCGAAGTAGTGGTCAATATTATAATGACCACTGCTTCTAATTTTATTGACAGAATTGTTGTTTTAATCGATTGAGTTTGTTTTATAAACTAAAAATGATTCGTAAAAGTTTTATTTGTAACATTAAATGGAAAAAAAAATTTTTAAGATAGATAATAAATAAATCTATAGTGTAAAAAAAAAAAAAAATCAATGAATTTCTTGGAATATATTGAAATATAAACATTTTCATCAGTTTAAAATAAATTCAAGAAAAATGATTAATCCAAAAATATAGATAAAATAAAGTATAAATTCATTTTTAAATGGCATACATTCAATCTTTATATTTTTAAAAAGTAATTCCTTTCTCTTTATCATATTTACATTTGCTTTTTTTAGAAATAATAAAATCTACTGAAGTCAGTAAAATTTTAAAATTAATATTGCAATGTAATTTGTGTGTGTGTGTGTGTGAGAAAGTTGCATTTTTTCCCGAATTTACTTGGGGAATGATGACGCTTCATATTCAATATTCTAAAAAGGTGATATTTTGAATGATGGATGAAAACAAGCTGTTTATACATTATTAGTTGTTGTTTTTTTTTTTATGTCAAGTCACTCATAAAAAGACATGACATGCATTGCAAACATTAAATTAAAGTGATGAGGGATCCATAGCGTTAAATACAGCAATTTAGCACGCTTTTCTCATCATACAAAACAATTAAAATCACAGCAAGAAAGGAGAAAAGCAGACCTATCTCCTTATGGGTACTAAACAAGATTACCACTGTGGGAAATTGTTAAGAAAGCAAATCCTTAAAAGCTATCGAAGTTTACCATAAAATAAGTAGTTTTTTGGGGTTTTTTTTTTTTTGCTTTTACCGTGTGTTAAATTATTTTCTAATTCAAGAATAAAACAAAAACATTGACCGTCTAGGTAAAAACAGTAGGTTGAGATTCGAAAAATTGAGGTATTTATTATAATTTAATTTGAAAATAGCCATTTATTCATTGATTTATTTAAGAATTGTCTCTTTTAAATTAACCAAATTTTGTTCTGGATTTTTTTAAAAAGAAGAATTAACTTTAAAAAGGGTCGAACTGTGATGTGTGAATAAAGTGGGGGTTCAGTTTGCGATAGATATATAATGCATAATTGATCACTGATTTTTGAGTCAGATATGATGACAACTGATGTTAAAATTTACAATAAAATTTAATGTAAACTGGACTGTCTTTATATCAATTATATGCATATTATAAACTGAACCTCCACTTTATGGCCACATTATTCGGTAAAACTTTTTAGTTTTGAAGTTGATTTTTATTGAAAAAATCCCGGAGAAAGTGAGAATGATTTTTAAACATAAACACGACTACATAACAAAAAAGCAAAAACAAATGAGCTTTTCTGATAAAATTGTAAAGGAGTCTTAAGTTGGATTCTTAACTAAATTTTAAATTTAACATGAGGATAAGAGAAGCTGGCACAAAGTCAGTGTTCAATTATGCATTATAAGTTTATTATAAACTAAACTCTCACTTTATGGTCAACTCAATTTAGGTTTCACTAAATCAATGTTTTTCACAAAACAATTTCAAAGAGTTTAAAGTTATTTTAAAAACAGAACCGACATATACAATATACAAGAAAAAAAATCTGACAAAATAACATCAGTTATTCGAATCTTAAAAGAACTTCTCAAAGAGTTCACCCATAGTACTTTTGGAGTAATATTTTCAATCATTATATTCGAGTATTTTTTAAGAATAAAAAAAAAAAAAAAAAAAAGAATAAAATGGTCTAATAATCGGTGACTTAGAAGCAGTTAAAAAAATAATTTTAAAAAATATGAATAACCAGCGAAAAAGCTAAAAAAGAAAAGAAAAACCCAAAACATTTAGACCCCTTCCAGGAAGAGAAGAAAATGGGACCCAAAACCTTAAACGGTCATAAACATGATTTTTGTAAAACATACGGCAGTTTCTGATATTTAGTAAAACTTTTTAAAAGTTTTTTTTATGATAGTGAAGTAAACAATGAAATCAAAATGATGTTATGTGAGTTAAGACGTTCTATTTCTAAAGAAGCAAAAATATCAAGAATTTTCTGTAATCTACTAAACGAAGAAAAATCAAGTAAGTTGGACTCATTCTTTAATAAAAATTGGCCAATTTATCAGTTGCAGAAAAAAATAATTCATTTGCATCTTTCCTAACAAACAAGAACTAGAGGCAAACCTTTGTTTTACGTGAAAAATTCATTAAAAATAAATAAATAAATAAATAAATAAATAAATAACAAAACCAACAAACAAACGACTCCCCCCCAAAAAAACAAAATTCTTGACACAAATTGGTTCCATCCTTTAAATTTATCAAAAACTACAAGTATTTTTAAAAATTAACATTACCAATTAACCATCTCATCTATCTTTCAAATTAACATTTTATTTAGTTAAAGTTCTTTAAACTTAAAGTTGGTGATTCAATCTTTCTTTCGTGATCTGCTGTTAAATAAACAAATATTAACCCTCTTTCTTTTTCTGGATAACCACTTTGTTTCTAAATAATAAAAAAAAGTCAAATTTCTGCATGCCTCATCTAAAATTGCTTTATTTCAAACTTCACACACACATACGTGTAATATGGGTACGCAGTTTGCTTTTCTGAGAAAATCGAAAACATTTTGTCAGATTTTAATTAGAGAAGAATCAATATTTCAATTACTCCGTTGCTTGTTCTAGTGGTACTCGACTAAAAACTTTTTTTTTTTTACTATCCCATCATTTAATAGTGATTGCCTTAAAATTAATTACCACATTAATCGGCTTAAGAGCTGCAATAAAAAAAGACCAAATTTACAACGAGTCCTATATATATATATATATATATATATATATATATATATATATAGGTTTGTTATAATGGATGATAGAAGAGCAAGTACAAAAAAAAGAAAAAAAAAGATTGTACTCAGTGTAAGCAATTAAGTAGAATCCAGGTACCTGCTTCCAAAAAAAAAAAAAAAAAAAAAAAAAAAAAAAAAGTGTTTACTCGATAAATCCATTATGTTTCACTTAAATTAAGAAACATTTTAACAAAACTTGACCCTAATTGGCCACCATAAATTAACTTTTTCCGGTCATGAGCCAGGTTAATGAAAGGTAATAAAAAAAGAAATATCTATATATACTAATGCATATGGGTTTGATATAATAGAAGACCACCCACCAAAATATTGATAATCACTTAGTAAAAACAATAGGTTGTGATCGGTGATAAACTGACAAGTTTCAAAACAAAATGTTATTTTTGTAAACATGTGTCTTTACATATAGATAAATACGGCATTTAAGTGATTTCTGCTGAACTTTGCAAAAAATTGTTTAAATGTGTTAATCAAACAACACAGACTATCATAATTACAGTGTGCTGTAATTAACAAATAAAATACAGGCATAAAAATCGATACCCCCTACATATACCGTTAAATGAAACATAAAAAGATCACACACACACACTTGTACACACTATACAGCAAGAAGAAGCGGAGTTTTTATCCTAAGTTTTGCTTAGTTGTGGCACATGGCTATCATATTGGAGCAACCAGTAACTTAACTATGTTCTCCTTAACTATGTTCTGCTTAACCTAGCTTGTTAACCGTTACACTCCGTGAGATGCCCCTTTCTTATAGATTCAGTTGAACGATTTTTAGTCCGTTAGAGAAGAAAAGACAGGACTACTTCCTGAATATCACCAGATTTTGATTAAAATTTCTCGTCAGAAAGTTTTGTTTTTGTTGACATTAAAGTTGTTTATTATTTTTTTATTTTATTTTAAAAGACAGAAGAGTCAAGTAAGCATTTCTTTGGCAAACCACTTCCCTGTTGACTACATCTTTCTTAACTGAGCAAGAAAAGTCTCTTACTCTCATAGTCACCCTTGACATGGATCAATAAAAACTTGAACTTGTAAACATTACAACCTTTCCAACTTGAAGAGAAAAATCAATAATTGCGAAAAAAAAAAAAAAAAAAAAAAAAGAATTATGGAACTTTAAAAGCGATAATTATTTGGAGGATCGAAAATAATTAGTATGATTGTTTGTTTTTTTTACCTCTTCTCAACTAAATTTGTTTTTGGTTTGTTTGTTTTTGTTTTTTTTTCTCTCCCATCTTTTTATTAAAAGTTCTGTCACCGTTTTTACATGAAAACAACAAAACAGTCGCATATTTTCTTTTCTCGTCAGTCCACACACACACACAAAAGTGTGAAAACACATTCGTATACCCAGGTAACCAAAAATCAGCACAAATAATACAAAACAGACACACACTTCATTTACCGTGTACACACAAAGTAATTTTACAAACACGCGCACTGTACTGTGTTCACATATGCACACACACACAGAAATGCAGTTGTCATTTAAACTTAGCTTAGTTTTAAGCCAGGCCTAAAGTACGAGGCACTCAGTGAGAATCGAACTCACAAGCCTAGTCATATTCTAGTATAAACGTTTGGAACACCTAGTGAGAAACAGACTCATCAATAATGGTCTACTAGCTTTCTATATTTTAACACAGAGCCAGACGTATGGGGCACCCAGTGAGAATCGTGATACACTGTACCAACCTTAGTCAATCGCTAACCAGTTTTACATTACACCAGGCGCCCGTACAGATGTCAAAGGGAATTGAATAATTAATAAAATATTTGCCGTGTGAATAAACTTGGATTTAATTCAAATAAATAAATAAAAGCTGATAATTTAAGTTTCATCAGATGATTACTGTTTTGAAAAAAAAATCAATAAAGAAATTTAATTGATTTTTCCCCTTGTTCAGTGAATGAATAAATAAATAAATAAATACAATTTACAAACATGAATAACATTCGTAAATTGTAGTTGCTAATTGAATGTAAATTAATAATTGCATCGATAAAAATGAATTGAAGAAAGCTTATTCTTTTTTGCAATCTGGTTTGCAGGAAGAATATTTGTTTGTCTAAATGTAAGCAAGAATTTTAATATAAATTCGTTGTATTTTTCGTCTCGTAAAAGAGGAAATGAATAAAGAAAGAGTATTGTCTCATTTCCTTAATATTGTGCGTATGAATGATAAAAGCCTGCCACACACACACACAGGGAAGAAAAATAATAACGATTGCATCTTGATTATTTTGGAGGGGAATTTTTTTTTTTTTTACACCTTTTTTTCTTAAGAAAATTCAGTGCTTGTTTTCTTTAAAAAGGAAGAAATAAAAATAAATAAAAAGGAGAGGATACATAGACCTTCACATTTTTTTAAAAAGGAATAATGGTTTTGTTTGACAGTGACAAGACAAAGCTTCATTTTAAAAAGATATAGACAAAGCTGGAAGTTGCATACATCAACATAAATTTGTTGCTAGGGTGTTTAAGGGGGGGGTTGTTTTATTTAGGGGGGGGCTTAATCACCAACTTCGCTTTAGATAGTTTTTTGTGGGGTGGGGGATAATAAAATATCCAAGAATATTCAATGATAAAAGTTAGAAAAAAAGATCTTTTTCCCCTTTAAAAACAGTATAATCCAACTTGCTCACATATGCAATTTTGAGCGCGAGGTGTCCGAATAAATAAATAAATAAAACATGTGCTCCTCCCCCACAATGTAGATTTTTTTTCTAATTAATCAAAATGTAAGTTTTACATTATACACAATGGTTTTAGAATATCAACAAAACCTTTTCTCCCCGATGAGCTGTTATTTCTTTAAACAATTGCACAAATTTAAAGGGCTCTTTTTGTTTCACTTTATTATTTTTTTGTCTTCATATTTCTATTTACATGTCTTCTTTATGTTAAAACCTCTTTTCCAACGATTCAAATAAAAATAAATACAATCCCCGACTATTTCGGCGAAACTAGAAAAATAAGGTAGTTACTTAAATGGGGGAATAATTCATAACATATCTATTACTAAAAATCGATCCCCTATTTTGTGCCCAGTTAAATGTGTACACATAAAAAAATAATGTTTGATTTTACTTGCCTTTAACTCGAATTGCTTCAAGTAGTTCGAGGCGAACATGTCCATTGACAATGTCTCCGGGATGGTAGACATTACACTCCTCTGGAAAGACAATGTCGAAATAACTGATCTTGCCCATGACACATAAAGATTGTATCAGCCTTGACAGGCCAGCAGCAGACTCCAGCTGCGTACAAATTCTGTGTCGAAGTGAGTGTTGTTTGGTGTTATACAGTTCTCATGGGTTGCCTACTGCCTCTTCCTACGCCTTTGCTTGACTGTCCGCAGTTGCGCGTATAATGCCTACTTTTCTGTCTGTCTATCTCTTTCTCTCTGTCTGTCTCAGCCTCTTTCTCTCTCGCTCGCTTGTTCTCTCACTCTCTCTCTCACACACACATACACACACAGAGTTTCTCTCTCTCTGTCTATGTGGCTTTATCTGTATATATGAATACGTATTTGTGTGGGAGCATCTCTACATTGAGATACATTTGTGTATACGTAAGAATCAATTGATTCGATTTTGGTAGTCCCAGGTGCTTTTTTGTGCTCCAAAACAATTTTTTTAGTATATCATATTCTGGGGACCCTACTTACACTAGCAGTGAATAAAAAATATACTTTGAATTAAAATGTGATTTTTTGAATTTTAGTGTTTCACAGCCCTGGCGTAAAAGGGCATTATACTACTTATTTTAAGTAATTTAAGTAATTAAAATAACGTTGATAATTTTTGTAATAGTTGTTTCGTTGTCCATTAAAAAAAATATGGCGATTTCGGGTTTAAAAATTGAATTAACAAAAAATTGATTTTTTTCAATTTTTTCCAAGGAATATCAACAAAAACAATAGAATTTAAATAAAATGATATAACATAAAAAAAAGTCTGAGCGTTCTTAAACGTAATCAAATTCAGTTATTAGTCATTTACTTCGAACATCTCAGTGAGAAGTCCAGGGCACTCAGTGAGATTCAGACTCACTTCTGTTAGCCTAGCTCAATAACCATTAATACACGCGAGGTGCCCGAGCAATTCTAAAGTAGTCTTTTACTAAGCATAACATTGCTCATAAGTCAGAGGCACCCTGTTAGAATCGAATTAATCAGTAATACTTAACTAGCCTAGCTGGCTTATTAACCATTTCATCACGCCCCTAAGAGCCAATTAGTAGGCATAGCTTAGTTTCGCCCAATGCAATAAGACTTGGTCACCTCGTGAGAATCGAACTCACTAGTAACGATTTGCTAGCTTTGTTTGCTAAGTAACCATTTCACTATTGAAGGCGATTAGAGGAGCCATTTACTAATCATAGCTTGGTTTGGGAAAAAGCCAGAAGTATGGTGCGCTCAGTGAGAACCGAACTAACTAACGGTGGTTTGTAGGTTAATCAAGTAAGTTGTATTTTTGCGAAACTTTACAAAGTACATATCTCCCAAAAGCGTCTAACATATTGTTAACGCCTTAAATACCAAATTTAGACATATATACCCATGAACGACTAACACATTTTAACACATTGTCTAAGATGAATGTTTTTGTAGTTAGTGTGTGTGTGTGTGTGTGTATTCGCAAATACATGTGCTTAAACCCCATCTGAAAGGAGTCCCCGAGGCGTAATGGCTAAAGTGTTGAACTGCAGCCTCGAAGTGAGTGAAATCCAGTCACGTTATGGTATTCACTTTCAGACTAATGCCCTTTGGATAAAAACATGAACCCCCTTATCCTCTCGGCCATGAATTAAATAGTACCACTACCATTCTTCTACAAAGATGGCTTCGGCATTAAATAACCCACGATGGTTGATATGCCATTAAACAAAGAAACCAAACCTTATCAGAGGGTTTAAAATTGAATGCATATTTATTAAGATTAGTTCACCTGGAACAAATTGTCAAAATAAATCAGCTTAGCTTCAGAGTCGGGAGTGGGGTTGTGGGAATTAATAAAGATAAGTAAAACGAAAATAAAACAAAATTAAATAAAAAATAAATACAAAAAATACAGAAACTCCTTGAAGCCCCTGACAGAAAGAAAGAAGCATGTTCTCTTTCAGTAGTGACTAACGAAGTAACAACACCTAAATCTTTTTTTCTACTAGTGGAAGGCAACATGCGTCCGTCGTTAGATGATGCGTTGGCTAACTTTTCCATTAGTAGCAGCCGTCATTTTTACCAACAACTAACGACTAAAAACACCAAATAATGGACTCGTCAAAATCACAACTAAAACATCATATAACAGACTTAACAACTACAATTGAAAAACTTCGGATTTAGACATGTCTCCCAAAAACTTCTAACATATTGTTAACGCCTTAAATACCAAATTTAGACATATATACCCAAAACGACTAACACATTTTAACACCTTAACTGGGAGATGCAACCATTTCATTTGAATTCAGGAAGAATTTACTCACCCTCTGAATGGTTGTTGAACCCAGAAATAAAGGCAAAATATAAAAGATATCTTGGCTTTCTATCTTCTCTTCCTGTCTTCTTTCATAAAATTCCTTTGCAGGTTTCATATCCAAGAAGTTAACCCACCAAGATAACGTGGGGTAAGAATAGAATAACCCAAAATGGAGTAAGATAATAGCAACAACTAAAAATACCTTGAAATTCCATAGGGTTTCCCCACTAGCCAGAGTTGGGTATATTGTCCAACGCCCGAGGTGCCCTAAAAGGAGAATGACAACGTAACTGGGCTATTTTTCGCGCCATCCTAAGCTGTGCATTCGGGCGCACACCCAAAACGAGACCTCGTGCTGTATCCTGCATGTGACGGAGGAGTTGGTTATTTAACTTGGACTAGATCAAAGCCTTAGTTGTGGGAGTTATCACAACATTTACCCAACGCCTTCACTACGTGAAGAAGGCAACACAAATTTAATTTTTATGCAGAGTTCAACTGATTTGCATTCATAGTTTCTTTGTGGAGGTATGTTGTTTGGTGGATATTTTGCTCCCATAAATTATGTTGGCTCATTATTGAAAAGCAAATGAAATAAACGATGTAAAACGACGCGGACAAAAGAACATTCAAAATAAAGCAGTACAAACAAAATTAAATTAATATATCAACAAACACATAAAAAGGAAACATTACAAAACATTACGAATATTCTAATATAGTCTGTTAAATATTCCTTTGTGCGTGTGTGTATGTAACTAACGTGAATATAATGGTGAAAGACTAAATATTAAAAGTGTCCTGTAGACTATAAAATGTATGTTGACTAAGTATTTCATGCGAGGAATCAATATACAGAAATATAGCAATGTATTCTTGGAGGAATGTGTCTTCTCCCATGTTGGTTGTTTGTCTCTTTCGGAGTTTGACGAAATTTCTGAGACTGTGTTTGAGACTGGAACAAGTCCAGCCGAAAAGGCAGAACAGGAAAGAAAAAGGTCGCAGAATGTATACGCACCCATGTTACATGTATTGAGTTATGTTTTACTTACTGGCAAGGTCAAACTGTTTCTGGAAGTCGAAATGAAGAGAGAGAGAGAGAGAGAGAGAGAGAGAGAGAGAGAGTGTGTGTGTGTGTGTGTGTGTGTGTTGTCTCTGGAAGTCAAAATGTGAGAGAGTGAGTTCTTGGAAGACGAGAGTATATATGGGCAATTCTTTGTCATGTAGTCGGCTCCAAATGCGCAGGATAAAATCAAAGGTCCGGACGTAGTTGTGAGCACAAATCACGTGACTTTCTTGACCAATAGGTTCTCAAGGCTGGTTAGTTTACCAACGTCCACCATCTTTGTTTCGGGAACAAGGGGAATCACGGTCATTTTAAAATATAGAGGCCTAATCCTATACCTTCTTCTTGCCATACGAAGGTTAAGGAACCCAGTTTGACCTGATGTTTACACAGGGGTGGGGATTGAATAGTTGTATTTATACCTTTCCCAAAGTTATAGGCACTTTGTGAAATGCAAAGTAGCTTTGTCCAGGATTTGAACTCTGTTCGCCATATTCATTTCCTTACGACGATAACTGTTACGCCACGAACGCATCCTTATTATTGTAGTAATATCCTGCCGGGCTATGTTTGCTCATTATTACTTTACTTCAGATTGTGAGTCACTGATGTAATTTACTAAGCTTAGTTCTATGTCTGGCATAAGGCAAGAGAACTAACTCACGCCACTAGCAGAGCAGTCAGTGAGATAATCTTGCCAAAGATCAGGCAGCAGAAATCCTTTCACTCTAAACGGATATTTGTTTCATGTCTGAATTACAGAGACAAAGCAGCAGTCAATTATTGTTTCAAATAGCTTCCTCTGTATTTGAATGTTAGCTTTAATTGAGATGTTTCAGTCGGTGTACATTCCGGCCTTCCTCAGGCATGGCACTTCCGGTTATTTTCAACGAATTTTGAATTAGAATTTCGTCTAGTGCAGGGCTTCTCGAAGTGGTCCATTTAGACTCCTGGAGATATATATTTTTAGCTGGGTGAAGAAAACCATATGGGTCTATAGAAGGTGAATTTGCGAATATGCATTTTTAAATACCCTTATGAGATTACAATTGCTGGATCATGTAGACTAGAAGTCATATAATATACACATAGTTCAGAGCTTTTCAGTGTGGTCCATATTGATCCTTGGAGATACTGTCTAAGTGAATAAAACTTTAGGGGTCTACAAAGGGGGAATTTACAAGCTTGCATTGATAATTATGAATGCAAGCTTGTAAATTCACCCTTTATAAAGAGATTATAATCTCTTTATAACAGAACAGCATCGCCAGATCATACTCCCAGATATCGTACATTAAGCAGAATTCCTGATTGAATGTAATGGTCATTAGAGATGTGTCGTTCACATACAAACCGATAAAAAAAATCGGATCATTTAAATGAACGAACGATCTGGTTCTGACTAAAAAGGACGGATCATTTCGGTATCGTTAACGACGAATATAATCATATTTTCATGAAAGAAAACATTTAAAAACAATTGTACTTTAAACGAATTATTTTATTAAAAAAAAAACCTCAATCCTCTTTAATATTCCTTTTTATAATAAGTTATTATTTTTATTATAGGTCTTTAAGGAGAAAAAAAAGAAAAGATTATCGAACAGTAAGAATAAAAATACAGATTTAAAGAAATAGAAAAATAAGGAAAAAGTAAAATTTGAATATCGTGTCTGAAGTTTGAATTTTTATCCTTGGTAAAAAATTTTTAATGAATAAAACTGTAGCAGAAAGAAATAATTTCAAATTATTATTTAGTGCGTGAATTATTTTGGCCGTTGAGGTTTCGATTTTATATTTTTGTCCAATGATGATGATTTAAGCCAAACTACTCGAGTGCTTCTTCCGGGTAGGATAAAAGGCCGTGCAAACGCTCTCTCAGTCTCTTACTCACATATTTTTTGAGCAGAACAGACCATGTCTCTTTCTCACTCATTCTAGAGCAGAACCGACCAACATTCAACACGAGGAGAGCGCATTCAGCCATGGGCCATTGTTCCTTTTGGAGACTAGTTGTTTGTCATCTATTCATTCCTCCTAGACCAACTAGACCTCGAAACTTCAGGTTAAATGCTTAAATTCCTGCTTTAACATTCGCAACAGTTTTCTTCCATTTGCACGACTCACAGTACAGGGTTATCTTTCTGGCTGTGATTAAAGTTTTTGAAACTCATCAATATTCTCGTCCACATTCCTGTTGTTTCCGTTCTTCTTAATGTAACAGGGCAGACACAATTTCCCTTTCTGCCCAAAAACTAACTGGCAGTCCTCACGGTGCAGTGGCTAACGTATTGGTCTGTGACCTGAAAGTAAGCGAGTTCGAACTCCAGTCGCGTTATTATATTCACTAATATCCTTAAGAAAAGTATGACCCCCCTCCTCCACCCCCGGCTATGGGTTGAATAGTATCACTGCTGTTCTTCCACCAGTATGTTATTAAATAACCCACGAAGGTTGATATGCCATTAAACAAAGAAACTAAAATTGAATAAAATTATTAACAAAAAATCATGCTCTGACCGAAGAGATCCGGATCTTTATTCGTGAATCAGTTTCAGTATTACCGGCTATTTATTAGTGAGGGTGTTATCATTAATGGTGAAATTATTTTGATGTTTAGAAGGATGTTGAATCATTTCCTACACACCAATTTCAAATAACGGCTTTAGTATATCCATTAATACATTTCAATCATACATCTTAGACGCATCAGGGAGGTCTTCAGTGATGCGCTGTCTTCATTGCCGATTTCGGGTTATTTCTGCATCATATCAGCTCCGACAGTAACCCCGGCTTGACTCTGAAAGAGCCAAGCCGCCTCCGTGATCGCGACGTGCTACGCTCGTGCCTCTACCAAAGGAAAGAAAAAATAAATAAAAAGCCGGACTTCGGCCGTTCTTATAGACATCTGTCTTTTAGTAAACAGCCAATGAAAACAGGGCATTCCACACTCCTCTGCTATATGATATCATCTTTACCTCATCCGGTTTTGCCCGGCTACCCCCCGGCCTTTTGGTTGGGCCGTCTGGCATTCGTGCCGGATGGGTGCTCGAAACCAAGAGCAGACTCGGGGCCGAATAGGCCCCCAGCTTCGGCTGGGCAACCTGCGGGTGGGCGAGCTGCACTTTTGTCCCCTTTGTCACCCATGTACGGCACTAGACCAAGCGTCTACTTTAAGCCGTAAACTGGCATACGTGCCCGGACCCACATTTGGGTTCGTGAAACTGCTTGCCTCATCAGGCTCACATTGCACTAAGTGAGCCGATGAGCAGCATTGACCAGCAGGGTTCGAGTCTCGGCTCGTACCCGACCTCCCCTCCCCTTTATCCCCACTTTAATCGGCCTTCGGGCTTTTGACCTTGTGTCAAGTCGTGTCTGGTGGGAGGCAGCGACAAATAAACGGCTACTTCCGGAATCGGTACCGAGGTAAGATGTTATTTTAATACTCGTCCGTGTCCATGATTTACACTTCACTAGACTTACTCGAATCTCCCGCCAAATCTGTCCTATACTAATACTTCTAAACTAACATGAATTAATACCCCGCTCAAAACTATTCAGTCAGTCTTTAACTTTACTTTATACCCCTATTCGCAAAAAAAAAAAGAAAAAAAAGAAAAAGATAATAATCCCGTTTATTTGGCTCACGAGATTATTTGCTACAGATTAACTCATGCTTTTTGCCAAAATTTTCCTCCCCGTTTATCATTAACCTATGCTCATATTACCAATCTAATGCATATTCCTTAAAAAAACAACAACAAAAAAAAAAACGCTACTCTATTCAACTCCTTACATTCTAATTTATTACTATTTCAAACCTATCTCCAGCCCCACCCTTCGTCCCATGAACTATTTGCAATAAACGAAAAGAAAAGACTAGATGAACTCATATAAACAATTGAAACATTTAATAGATACAAATAACAAACATCATAACAATTAACGCGTGTCTCAACACAAATAAATCAGACATACAGTTCCAGTGACAAGTATGTGTCATATCAAGCGTATGGTTACAAGTATAGGACAAAACACAGAGTTAAAAATCAAAGAAGACAAGTGAAAAATTTAATGATCGTATAAGCAAACAAGAAACAAAAGGTTCAAACAATTGCGTTGGTGAATAAAAAATGTGTGCAAAATTGAGAAGAAAAATGTTCATTGTTGTAATGATGGGAATGAGTTGATTTTAGGAAATTTGAAACGTGTTGAATGGTCGTGGAATCGAGAAGTAAAATCTTCTTTTATTTGTGTTGGTAGGGGTGAGTCACAGACTTGCGCGACCAACAAAAGTTTATGTCGATAGGGAAGGAGGAACGTCGGCGTTGAAAAGGTGGAATGTCGGAGGAGTGGTGATTCTCAGTTCATGCGGCTTCCATCAAAAGCCGCTGTAAAAAAGTTAAGACGAGTTTGTGTGATGTTGAATGTTGCAGGAATTACGGTCAATGTTTTAGCGTCTGGTTGTGCTGTTCTTCTGTTTGGACCTCGAAAGAATCTCGTCTTATATAGTTTTCCCTTCTTTAAATCGGATCAACTTTGGTCTTTCTTTATTTTTTTTACCGCGAAGGTCATAGATTGGTCGAAAAATTACTTTTAATTTTATTTTTGTAAGAAACTCAATCAATATTTCATCGTGTGCACAGATGCATTTTTTTTTTCATTTTAGAAAAAATCTTAACCCCGGCATCATCTGGTGAGTGTTCTTCTGTCCTATTAATTGGAATTGCCATTATTTTGTTTGTACGATAAATCAGAAGATATCTCTATCAGTCATAAAACAAATGCATGACAGAAGGTATAATAAAGATTAATGTAAATATCTTACTTGTCGTCTGGTTTTCACGACAAGGTAAAATAGAGTGCCTCACAGGAGTTGGAAACAACGACTCCATTTCATTCAACGAACAAAAATAAAACTTATGTCTATTTTTCACCCAAAAGGCACCGATTAAAAAGACCACGCCTTCTCTGTATTAAGAATGGAGGCAAAAAGAAAAGGATTAAGGGTCTAAATTTTCATGTGATTAACGGACACGTGACCTAGGAAACCACGTCCAAATCCAAGGGAAGACAACTGTTTTTGTCTCCCTACAATATGATTCAATATTCAATTAATAATTTTTCTGCATTTTGTAAATCATGTAATTTTGAAACTGAAAGCATAAAAAAAATCCAGTTCTTTTATAATGGCATCCAGTGAGACTAAGAAAAAAATGCTGGCAGTATTCAATTAATTTATCACCAATGAAAGAAAATAAAATTTGGTTACAAAGGGTGCACTGAGTACAAAATTTGAGAAGCTATGTCCAAGTGAGTAGACGTGTTGCTTTCTCTTCTTTTCAGTAACAGCAAGTGTCCTTGCTCTAAATTTGAATTCGCAGTTGCTAATTTATTCACCTTTTGCACACACACACACACACACACACACACACACACACACACACACACACATATATATATGCAATGACTCGTTTCTTTATAGAAGAAAGTAATTTCCTCAATCCCACAAAAAGCACCCGTGTGAGCGCCTATGACTCCTCAGGCCAAATCAAAGTTTGTAAACTCTGCCATATTTGTGACAAACAGAAAACCGTCTTTGGCGTTGACATTACCTCTCATATTACTTCTTTGATCTGCTGTAGACCCGCATACTTTGTCAGAGACATAACACGAATTACCTATAAGTAGCTGCAGAAGGACTTGTGTAAAATCAGGCTGCGATTGTTTGCCGTCAAGAGATCTCATATGACCAGGAAGTCCGGCTGTGGACAAACAGACCCTACTGCAGCTGTTACAAACATGTTCAGGATGAAAAGTGTCCTGGAACGAGGTAAAGTCCTCTTTCCGAATTACTCATTTTAAGATGGAGCATTCGATTCTCTTCTTTACAACCTTCGTAGATCACTTTTTCACTAATTAATCGATTTTCGGCTATTTGCTTCCAGTCTCCGAGATCTACTTTAAACTCTCAAGTTGTTTTTGACGACATCCTTAAAACGTTTTTCAAGTTTATGTCATCGATGTTTACCACGTTGTTACTCTCCTTAAAACAACTGCTTTGATAATGTCACTATCTATCTATGCTTGGTGGCCGAAATAGTTACATTTTTCATCTTCTGGTAAGAGTCAAAATTTAGCTTAATCCTAATTTTCAATGTAATCTATTGGAAAACTGGACTGCTATTGTCTTTCTGCTGCTATTGCTGTCATGGAAATTGTGTTCTTGTAAAATCAACGATAGGTTCTAACAATCAAAACTTAGCATTAATGTATTTATCCAACCCATCCACTCAGAATAGAATGCGATCCAACGCCAATTTTTTTAACGAAATAAAAATGGTTTGAATACAGTTTTCCTTTTCCTAGGCCGGTTGCTGCAACAGGGCTAAAAAATTCAATCTGCCCCCTATTTACCAAGTGTAAGGGGAAGAATAGATGGATTCATGCCTTATCCAAGGGTATTTGCATGAAAGTAAAACGCAGACAGATTCGTTCAGGATTTGAACTCGGATCACCGTGCCTATTTCGTAAGATGATAACCTTTAGACGATATATAAGTGAATTTGAAGTATTGTGCAGAAAAGTCGTTTATTGTGGTTTGGTTTCTTTGTTTAATTGCAAATTAACTTTTGTTTGTTATTTAATGCCAAAGCCATACATATAGAAGAACAGTAGTGGTATTATTTAATTCATAGTTGAATATGATTACATTGTTTCAAGTAATTATTTATATGTAATAATAGTCATTTGTTTGCACACAGTTATAGGGTTTCAAGTAACTAATAATAATCCTTAATAAACAATTATTGCCTCAAGTAATTATTCCTAATACAAATGATTTACGGTTATATAGAATTAAGTATTCTTATCAAATACGAATAATTTTTAAAACGCATCTATTTGACCCTTAGATGAGACCCTAACAGGTACTCCACTGTGGATCAGAGTGGATCTGGGAGTAATGGCAATGAAGAGGTTGTCCAAAGTTCCAACGTCTCCAGAAGTAGAGTTTCACTATCTGGTGAAGTTTAGTATCTTACACAGGACACCTCCTTAGTAGGGGGGATTCTTACCTCTTTTTAGGGGATACAGATGGCATATTCTAAGCCTCACCGACAAAGCGATCGATGAGTTATAGCTAAGATATTTTAATAATACAAATTTCAGTTTTTGTAAAATTCTACTCTTGTCCCTGGTCCAGTTCACTAGGAAAATTTTTCTTGTAATTCTTTTTTTTTTTTGGGGGATTTGAACTAATTTCCCCACAAACTCACCGCTATTTTTTATTCTTTAAAAAAAAAAAAAAAAAGAAAAACAGAAAAGACAAAAGGTTTTTACATTTATAAGGGGGGTCACTTTTACATTTTAATTCAATGTAGAATGATCACCCATTTCCAGAACAAGTATCAAAACAACCCCCCCCAACACACACACGCACACAAACAAGTAAAAGAAAAAGAATTAAAATAATTCGACCTGTTTCGTTACTTGTCATTTCCAATGCTAACTGTTCCGGAAATGGGGGCCCATTCTACATGGAATCAGAATGTGAAAGTGAACCCCATCTTATGAAAATTTCCGAAGCGAATGGAAAATACGGGCCAGCTAACAGAACATATGAAATTCTACTATAGTCGCACAGAAAACGTCGCTAGTAATCCGACCACACGAAAGATGTTAAAAAAGTGTAGAAACTAAAACTATATCTACCAACACAGAAATTGTCAATGAATTAAACGTTAATTTTCTTCAAAATAGTCCCCTTGGAATTCAGCAGAGATGAGTTATCAGTCTAGGAAACAAGAAAAAACGTCACGGAGCTGATGGTCTGGCGAGTATAGAGGATGTTACACTTGCATAATTCCGTGTTTCGCCAAAAAGAACAGCTCAAAAACCTTCAAGACGAGACTCATAATTTAAAAAAATATGGCCCTAATTCACGTAGTAGTCGTCTTGATAAGATTGGTTTGGTTTGATGCCACATCAACCATTCTAGGTAATTAATGCCAAATCTATCAAGGCCATATGGGGCACCCAATGAGACTCGAACTCACTGGTGTAGGGTTGCTAGTCTAGCTTGCTACCCGTGGCGCCCATAATTTTAACATAAGTACGCACTTTAAATGTTAAAACAATCCTATTTCAAGCAATTCAGTTTAGCATAAGTTCACAGTTTTCGTTCTATTTCACCTATAGATAGCACCCTATTAGGTGCTATCACTCCGAGCCAGAGTGGACCTGAGAGCGATGGGAATGAAGGAGTACACCGCATTCCCCTAAGCTCCAACATAACTGGAACCTCACCATCAGATTGTTTTGTGTCATATACAGGACACTCGTTCGGAGAGGGGCCTTACCTCTCAGCAGGGAAGCAGTCGATGTATTCTACAAGTATTGGGCAAGTCTTAATAAGAGACTAACATGTAGATATTATCACTTTATTACATAAGTTGATCAGCAATTCAAATCTAAAAAATAAAGACATATTAAAGATTTAGTCTTTATACTTTCTGATTACACACGGCTTTAAGAATTCCTCTATAGTCGCACACGACAGTGAAGGGCTTAAGATTTCATATTTCTTAGACAAGTCTTGTATAATATAAGTAATATCAAGTGATGTCCCGAATATTGACGTAGACGAAGCATTGCACCATATCTAAAGAGGAGTTCCAGAGGTGCTTCGACTTGTGGAAAAATCGCTGGAACAAGTCTGTTGATTACTAAGGGTACGGTTTTGAAGAAAATTAACGTTGCATTTGTTGGTAATTTCTGTTTTGGTAAATACAGTTTCAGTTCTGATACCTTTCGGATCTGAATGCAAGATCCGAAAGGTATCAGAACTGTTTGTTTTCACAGACACCTTTGTAAATAAGAAAAAAACAAACAAAAAAACAACAACGTCACAACAGCTGATTATACTCTTTGCCTTTTTCTTTAGCTTTAGTTAGACAACCAATCTAGGAGAATGAAAACCTGAATATAAACCAGCAGTATTCCCCGTAAAAATTGACCTTGCGTGACATTCAGCCCGCTGCAGAAGGATTGGGTTAATACACACCTCTAGAAGGCGTTGGTGGCGTAACGGTTTTCGTCGGAAGAAATAGAATTGATGATCCGAGTTCAGTTCCTGGATAAGGCTGTTTGTGCTTCACTTCACGTTGATGCTTTTGGGAAGGGCATAATTTCTTCTTCCTCAAATATGGATAAATAGTAGGATAAAACTAAGCTCTTTTGCCTTGATGAGGCAACCAATTTAAGAAAAGGAAAACTGAATTCAAACCAACTATACTCCCCTTAAAAACTCACCCTGTATCACATCCTGCTCATAGTGGAGGGGTTGGGTAAATACACACACTTAACCCTGGCTATTATTTAACACAAAAATTCTAAAACTTTTTGGGAGGTTTGGGTTCTTTGATTTTAATGGTATATCAATCTGCATGGGTTATTTAATGCCAAAGCTATCCTTGTAGAATAACAGCAGTGATACTATCTAACCCATAGTTGGGGTATAAGGGGGTTCATGCCTTTCTCAAGGATCTTAGTCCAGAAGTGAACTTGTTAATGTGACTGGAGTTCGAACTCACTAACTAAGCGGTCGCAGTCGAGGACTTTAGCCACATCACTGCAGGGATTCCACTCCCCCATTTATATTTTAATTTTGAACAAATATCCTATGAACCTACATATGCCTATGGATGTTCCATCAGAATTTTATTCAATATTGGCTTTCTCCATGGAAGTTCTAAAAAAGTTCTCGGTTCAACCAAGGAAGGAATGGCTATGAATTTTTGGAAGGGTTAAAGACCCAAGTGTGTTAAAATTTCAACTCTAAAGAACATTATTTATTGTTTTAATCTCAGACCCAAAAAATTTAATCACAAGATGGTTTCTTTACAAGAGAAAAAAAATTAAAAGAAAGCTAAAACTTGTATAGCAGGTTATAATAAATCTGTCATTGTTATCATTGTCACTTCATTCTTGGTAGAATAATCTCTAGTTATTTGATATTGTTCTTGAATTTGGGGAAACATTAATTTTGGAAATTCCCATAACCTTGACAAACCAAAAGAAATCAACACAGTTTCAATGAACAACTAAGTAAAATTGAAAGACAGAAATAAAAACCTTCCCCCGAAACAAACATTTTTCTCAAACGCAGGTCTGTCAGACGCTTTTATTAGACAAGCCTAGGTATAGAATTCCCTAACTGTATTCCCTGCTGAGAGATAAGCCCTTTCCCCCGAAAAAAAAGAAGCTCCCCCCACCACCACCAAAGGGATATCATGAGGCTCCAGTTCTTGTTTTTGGGGAGAATAGAATATGCTTTTATTGTCATTACTCCTTGGGTGGGTTTTATGGCATATCAAACCTGATAGATTATTCAAAGCAAAATCTCTTTATATATATATATATATATATATATATATATATATATATATATATATATATATATATATATATATATAAAAGAAAAACCTTTTAAAATTACTCATATTTTTTGTAATAATGATTATTTCAGCAGACCGTATATATATTTTTTTTAAATGTTAGATCTGCATCTTCTGACAAAGAAATAATGAGAAATTTCTAATGAAGATTTAGAAAAACCTACAAAATTCTGGCCACCCTATCTCCCTAACCCAAATTTGATTTTTTTATGTAAAGACCAGACTATTTGTTTTTCCCGTCTGGTTGACAATTGACATTCAATTCCTGTATCCAAATGTATCAATTTTTGACGTCTATTTCCTTTCCATCTTTTTTTTTTTTTTCTTATCTAATGACTAACAAACTTTAAATCCAAATGAAGGAAATAAGAATAAAATATAAAATAAAGGAATAAATTGATTTGCGAGTGAAGATTATCTAATATAAACAACCTACATGGGAATTAATAACCTCTTATCAAAATTAAATTATATCACAAAATATTTTAATGTATATTCATACTATTTTATCTAAAAAAAACAAAAAAAGCTTAGAAAATAGTCATATCAATATTTTTGTACTATTCAATATAATTGATCACATTAAAAGTAAAAATAAAAATTAAACCAATTACTGTTAAGACGTTATCAAAAATCAAAAACAAATACATAATATTACACATCCTCAAGATTACAATTATATCTTGCACATTATCATAATATTCATATTATTACTAATCCTCAAATTCTTAAATCTATGAAAAAAATCAAACCAAGTGTCATAGATAACCTCATATTAAGAATTATCAACCATTGTAAATTATTTAATGCTAATTCCTCTTTATACATATATTTTGAATTTATGATTTATAAACACATTTTGCTGATAACATTTTTCAACTAACCTGAACTCATTTTTTGTACAGTTAAATAGTTTCATGTATTGCTGTGTAATAGTAACAATTTTACATCCGTCGTTTGTTTGCACACATTTAAATGGATATAGACACATGATTTGCGAGTTGATTGTTTATTGATTATCTAGTTTTCATATAAGTTAGAACAAATTAGTTTGCACTCTAATATTGCCATTATTTTCGTTGGGCTTTATGGCGTATCAACCATTGTTGGTTATTTTATGCCAAATCCTGTTTTTCTCAAATATCAAATATATCTGATTTGTAAAATCATTTTGAGCTCATACTTTTGTATACAGTCAAATGGTTTCGAATATTTCTATCTAACACAATTGACCCTATGGGTAGAGGGTTTGTCAATGGTCCGGGAGACCTGGGTTCAGTCCCAGGTCGCGTCATACCAAAGACTTTAAAAATGGTACTTGGTACCTCCTTGCTTAACACTCGGTAATATAAGGTACGTATTAAGGGTAAAAGTGGAGCAATCCAGGGAAAGGAGTAGTACCCTCCTCTACACCTCAATGTAGTAGCTATTGAAAAGGGAGCCTTCTGGTCGCCCTCAACTACGGTTGCTAACTTTACTTACTACTACTACTACTACTACTACTATTACTACTACTTTTAATCATTTTTTTGCACACAGTTAAACGGTTTCAAGTATTGCTACGCAACAGTAAGAATGTAACATCAGTTATTTGTTAGCACACAGGGAAGTAGTTACAAGTATTGCTATTTAACCCTAATTATTCAATGTAACACAATTAATTCATTTGTACATTGTCAGATTGTTCTAAGTATTGCTATGTATCACTAACAATTCAATTAAACCTCAGTCATTTGCTTACACACAGTTAAATGATCAAACAGTTCTATTTAAAACAATTCAATTTAGCATAAACAGTTCTATTTGACCCATTGATAGGACTCTATCAGGTGCTACCACTCTGGGTCAAAGTGGACCTGGCAGCAATGGCAATGAAGGGGTACTCAGCATTCCCCAAAGAAAAACTCTGAATTGAAACCTGCTAAAGTCTGCTTAAAAACTGAACTTGTGTCACCTCCATCCCGTGTGGAGGGGTTGGTAAATATATAGAGAAAGATTTTATGCCTTTTCTTTTTTACATTACATTATATATGTTATAATACTGTGAAACTAGAAATTCGCCACGGTCGATGACTTGTGTACGGGTGCCAGTACAAGTGCCACCACTATAAGGAGCGCTGTCTTGATTATGCGCCACAATTTAGGATGAAGTAATTAGATTTAAATTTGTCGTTTCAACTGCATTCTGCAGAGACTTGGGGAAATATAGCGCCTCAGCCCCACTACGTCAGCGATAGTACTGCGTTTTCAGTAGCCAGAAGGTTTCTATGAGGTAGACTCCCAAGCCCACATCACCTAGTTTTCATTTCAAATTTTTTTCTTTTCCGATGCCGGTTACTTAACCAAGGCTAAAAAGTCCTGTCTGCCCTACTATTTACCCATTGCTAGAGGAAGAATAGTAATACCTTTCCCAAGAGTATTAGTGCTATGCAAGCAGCTTCGTCGAGGATTTAAGCTCGTGTCAGCGTGTCCATTTCCTACGACGATAAACTTTGCACCACAGGCACCTCTTCTTTTTGTATTATATATTATTCTTTTCATATAATGGGATACAATACAGCAAATAGAAATACTTGGAACTTGATCATAAATCAAATAATTATATGGCACAAATATGACACGGTTCCGGGGCACAATGGAAAAATATTCTACTGGTATACCCCATCAAATAGTTTCAGAAACACTGACCTAGATCACTAAGTTATTCGCCCTTTTCTGTGAGAGTGAGCGTCTACCTGGATAAAACTTCTCATCTGTATGTGCGCATGCGTAAGTGAGATTATGCGTACAGGTCTAAAGAAATGTGTCTGTATTCGTCATCTGCCTGTTCTTATATATATATATATATATATATTTTTTTTTTTTTAAATTTTAGATTTTAGAAGAAAAACGAGAGGTGTGGGAACAGAAGACGGTGACTCATTTCTACTTGATAAGTGTTTCTTTATCTCTGTTAGCGGTTTTTAAACTTTTTTTTCAAGGAAGACTAACAACCCTTTGAAATTTCAGCATCTTTCTCATGCCCCTTAATCTTAAGGCTAGAATCAAATTTAAAATTGTCAAAAGCTAGAAAATTTAATATTACTAGGGTGCGTTAAAAGTCTTGCAATATTTTGTAAGTTGCTGCTAGTGTGTGGTGCGTATATCACGTGACCGAAGCAGTTCAACCCGTAGTAGATAGCCGTTGTGGTTTGTAGTATACTGGTAGTTGGTGCACTAACACGTTATGCATTGCTTCACTTCGTGTGTGATTTAAAAGTCGCACAGATGAACGTTCGACATTGTCTAATTGGGGAACTTATACTTTACGAGTTCTAAATCGTTGTGGAAGTTATCAAAAATATTTGTGCAAAAGGAACAGTTGATTACCACATTAATTAGATAGTTGAAGAAATTTTGCTCGGGCTGCAAGAATCTCGACGATCAGGCAAGATCAGATCGGCCTAAAATCGACGATTCTGATGCCGTGTTTCAAGCCATCCGACGAGTCGCGTTCGGTATTTAACAGTCCAGTGTAGTTCGTCACATTCACGACCCCGAGGGCAAAAGCATCCGTAGCTGCAGAATTGTGCCTCACATACTACCAAAATATAGCAAAACTTTTAACTCACCTTTGTAAAAAAAAATGTAAATAACAAAATCTTATAATTTATGATGTCGAATAATAAATTTATGCCAATATATCTATTACTAAAATTCTTCTTCTGTTTGGACAAGGTGTGTTTGATGCCATACAAAAGTTTAAAAATTATTTGAATTAGATTGGAATTCTGTCCTTACAATAATATCGGGTAACTAATGATGTATGATAGGTGTTTGGGTTTGGTTTCTTTATTTAATGGCATGTCAATCACCATAGGTTATTTAATAGTAAAGCCATCTTACTGGAAGAATATTAATGGTTGTTGGTAACTTTAGTCGAGGGTGACCCGAAGGCTCCCTTTTCAATAACTACTACACCGAAGTGTAGGAGAGGGCGCTATTCATTTCCCTGGATTGCTCCACTTTAACTTTGATCCTTACCTTATAATGCTGAGTGCTAAGCAAGGCGGCATCAAGTACTATTTTTTGAGTCTTTGGTTTGACCCGACTTGGAACTGAACCCCGGTCTACCGGACCATTGGCGAACACTCTACTCATTAGGCCAATGGCATATTAGTGGTACTATAACCTATTACTGAAGAATAAAGGGATTCATACCAATTCGAAGGGTATTAGCTCGAAAGTGAATGTAATAGAGCGGGTAAGACCTCCCCCTCCAACGAGTATCCTGGATATGACATTAAACAATCTGATTGTGAGGCCCTATTAATGCTAGAGCTTCGGAGAATATGGAGTCCCCCTTCATTGCTATCACTCCCAGGTCCACTCTGGCTCGAAGTAGTAGTACCTGACAGGGTCCTGTCTATGGTTCAAATAGAACTGTTTGAAAATTAATTGGATTATTAGTTATACATAGCAATACTTGGAACCATTTAGTTTTGTTGACTAATGCTAAATTTAATTGTTAGAAATAGAACAGCTTGACCATTTAACCGTGGGTATCAACAAAATGTGTTTACAAATCATATATTTGATATATATGTAAAAACAGGATTTGGCATTAAATAACCGACAATAGTTGATATGCAATAGAACCAAAACAAATGGGAGATTCTCACGTATTCGATAGGAATACTTGATATCATACGACTGTGTGCAAATAACTACTTAGAAGACCACATGTTCCCTTTAGGCTGCAGTTTCTCTACTCTCTAATCTTGATCATTCACTACTAATTCATACAGATAATTTTTCGTCAACCTTTGAAAATTATCTGTTGGTTATACATATATGGTATTTATAAAGTATTAGTTTTCTGGTCGGTTGGATTTTATGGCATAACAACCCATGTCGGTTATTTAATGCCAAATCCTGTTTATACATATATATTAAACATATTTGATTTGTTAACATATACTTTGTAGATACCATTTTTAAACGAGCCAGAACTAATTTGTGTGAACACACTTAAAAAGTTTCATCCATTGCCATGTTTCACTAGCAATTTAACATCAGTCATTTGCTTGCACACAGTTAAATGATTTCAAATATTACTATGTCGTGCTAACAATCTAGTTTAACATCAGTTATTTGTTTGCACACTGTTAAATAGTTATATATATATATATATATATATATATATATATATATGATTTGTAAGTGAGTAGTAAGTTGGTAATCTTATTTTTAAATGAATCAGAGTTAATTTGTTGGCACTCAAGTATTGCTATTGATTGTACACGGTTAAATGGCTTCAAGTATTGCTATATAACACAAATAATTCTATTTAATATTAATCATTTGTTTGCACACAAGGTTACATAGTTAAATGGTTTCAAGTATTGCTATTCAACACTAATAGTTATATTAAACACGGTTCATCCATTTATACACTGTTAAATGGTTCCAAGTATTGCAATCCAACACAAATAATTCTATCTCGAATTAATCATTTGTTTGTACTCCCTTAAATAGCTTCAAGTATTGCTATCTAACAGTAATAGTTTTATTTGCTCCCAAGTAAATGGTTTAACGTATTACTATGTAACACTAACTGTTCAATTTGTTATAAGTCATTTGTTTGCACTCAGTTAAATGGTTAAAAAAAAGTCCTGGTTGAACAGTTCCATTTGACTCATAGACAGGACCCTAACAGGTCAGAGTGAACCTGCGTGTAATGGTAATAAAGGTGTACTCCATATTCCCCAAAGCCCCAGGGTTGGAGCCTCACCAATCAGATACAGTTTAGTATCTTATCCAGGACACTCTTGGAGTGAGGGTCTTACCCCGCTGTAGAATTGCCGTCGGTGTATTCTATAACCCCAGCTGACCAGGCTGTTGATTTTCTGCATGTCATATTATCGTTTATAAATATGTTTGTGTTCTTCACATCCACGTATTCAACCACTTCTGGCTAAAACAGGAAAATACATTTGTTGAAATTTTAAATAGATTTATTCACAGAAAAAGTCATTTACTAAGCTTTGCGTACCTTGGGACAAGGCCAGAAGTATAGGGCACCCCAGGATAATATAACTCAATAGCAATGGTCGGCAAGATTAGCTCGGTGACTGTTATACGGCTCAAGGCGCCCTTTATTCTATATGTTACATATTCAAGATACAACATAGGATACATTCAAATATTCCCGCTCTTAGCATAACGGTTATAGTAATAATAAGTGGAATTGGTAATTCTCCCCCGACCTATTGATAAATAGTAGGGCAAAATGGATTCTTTAGCCTAGGTATGGTAACTAGTCAAGGAGAAGGGAAACTGAATTCCAACCTGCTTTAGTCCATTTAAAAATTGACCTTGTATCACATTATGCCCATGGTAGAGGGGTTGGGTAACTACAAAAATTAAAGTATTCAAGATATGTTACATTCAAATATCCAAGTTACAACATAGATTAATTTCAAATATTTTTGTGAAAGCTGCACATGAGTCTCGATTTGCCCATGGACTCTCATAAGAAAATGACCTTGTGTCAAATCTGGCCTGGCTGGAGGTTGAATAACTATCAAACAGTTCTATGTGACCATAACAGGTACAAACACTCCGGGTCAGAGTGGACCTGGGAGTAATGGCAATGAAGGAAGGGGTACTCCACATTCTCCAATGCTGAAGAACTGAAGTCTTACTATTTGAAGGTTTGGTGTCATATCCAGGATATTTTTTTCGGGTGGGGGTGTTTTAACCCCCTGCAGAGCTGCGATCGACATATTCTATGGCCCCAGACGGCCGGGCTGTCAAATATTCAAGATATAACACATAATACATTCAAATAATGCATTTTAGCAATTTAAAGATAATCATAATAATATTTGAAACATATTTAGTTTAAAACAAAAGAATATATTGATAATATTAAATTAGACATAACATTATGGTATTTACATACACCAAAACACAGAAAGTCATCACCTTTAAATGAAAAGCTATTCATCAGTAGTGATTACCTTGTTTTGGTATCTTATATAATGCATTCACGGACGTATTCGTAAACATTGTTTAAACAACCTCTAGATTTGATTACCAAAGTATAATTTTATGCTTCTTTTTCATTTTTTAAAAATATCTGAAACGATATCTACATAGATAAAGCTTTGCAGAAAACTTGTTATAAGTTGTATGAAGTTTCTGATTTTCAAATTTCTACTCTAAAAGTAAAGTATTTCAATTCTTATTTAAATGAACGTTTAAATTAAAAAAAACAACTTTACGTTTAGTTGATTAGCGTGGCTATTTCCTACAAGTCTCAATGTCATTACTAACCCGACTATATCAGGTGTCTTGCGACGAATAATTGGTTTAATCTGTTTAGTTTAGTTTCTCTGTTTAATAGCACATCAATCTTCGAGGGTTATTTAATGCCAAAGCCATCCTTGTAGAAGAAGAGTAATGGTACTATTTAACCTATAAATAAAAGCAAAGTTAGCGACCTTACTCGAGGGTGACCCTAAGGTTCCCTTTTCAATAGCTACCACACTGAAGTGTAGGGGAGGACGCTACTCATTTCCCAGGAATGCTCCACTTTATCCTTGATCTTTACTTTATAATGCTGAGTGCTAAGCAAGGTGGCATCAAGTACCATTTTTTAGTCTTTGTGATGACTCGACCAGGGATTGAACCCTGGTCTCCCGGACTATTGGCAACCAGTCGACTCATTAGGCCAATGGTCCGGTTAGCTGGAGAGAATTCCTACCTTTCACAAGAGTATTAGTCCAAGAGTGAACGTAATAGCGCAACTGGAATTCGAACCCACTAACGACAATGTCACCGTTCACGTTATCCACAACGCTATGGTAATAATAATTTGCGTTCTAGGCGAGCAGAACATTGTTTGGAAATTCGACTCTCGTCATGTGCCCCATATAGACTTTTGTTGATGGTCCGTTGGCTTTTTTGTTTAACGATATATCAACCCTTTTGGGTCATTTAACGCTGACTTAAAAATCAAACAATTCAGTTTAGCATTCAAACAATTCAGTTCAGCATAAGTACGCAGTTTAAATGTCAGAACTGTCCTATTTCAAGCCATTCAGTTTAGCATAAATTTTTTTTAATGGCATATCAACCTTTGTAGGTTATTTAATGCCAAATCTATTCTCCTAGAAGAACAGTAGTGGTACTATTTAACCCATAGCTGGGAGGATAAGGGGGTTCATACCTTTCCCAAGGGTATTTGTCCGAAAGTGAACGTAATAGCGTAATTGGAATAAGAACTCGCTTACTACGATTCCGCTGTCCATCGCTTTAACCATTGCACCACGAGGACACCCCCCTTCAGTTTAGCATAAGTACATAATTTAGTTCTATTTGAACCATGAATAAGACCCTATCAAGTGCTACCACTCCGAGCCAGAGTGGACCTGGGAGTGATGGCAATAAAGGGGCACTCCGCATTTGCTAAAGCTCCAGAATTATTGGAACCTCACCATCAGACACTCATTGGGGGAGTCTTACATCTTTGCAGAGATACCGTCGGTGTATTCTGCAACCCCAGCCGGCTGGGCCAAGGCTTTTTGTAGATCGGTGGGACTATTTTGCATAAACTTTTAAATCTTCCCAACATATATTTTTTCAGTGTTCATTTTTGACTTGAGAAAGTGTGTTACGTGTTAACAAAGACAAAAGAATTTTATCTTTTACTCTTGTCTAATAGTCTAGTTGTCTACATTAAGCAAGGGAAAAAAATAGATTACTTAAAGCAGATGAAGAAGGCCCTTCTACTTGGTTCAATAGATGAGCTAACTCACCGGGAGATACATGCCACATTTGCTTACCATCTATTACTATTTTTTCTCCCTTTCTGTGTTGAGAGTTCCTATTCGTTTGATTTCCGTCTTTTTTTGCCCCATTTACCGACTCTTATCTTCACTTTTCCGTCTGCTTATCTTGTTCTCTGCGGATCTGTCTTCACACCCGTGTACATTTTGTTTAAAGTACAGATACAAACTGTCTGTCTATATTAATGAAAGCCTGCTTATATCAACGAAGTATACATGATCATATCATTTGTAAATATATATATATATATATATATATATATATATATATATATATATATATATATGTCAGACCATCGTTACTTTCACATTTTTTAAAGCTTAAGTTTAGATTTTCTCCGAGAACAGGTATATGTGGAGCACTTCTCTAGTTTTCCAGGCCAATTAATATACTTAACTACAAAAATAAATAAATAAATAAATAAATTAAAATAAAAAATAAAATAAAATAAATAAATAAATAAAAATAAAAAGTACCAAACCTATGGAGATAGGGTTTTATGGGTGTTAATGGCTGTTGGTTGGTTATGTCTTCCAAACCCCAATATGTGCTGTTTTCTTTTGGTGGTCACGTTAGCTGAAATGGAATAAAGAAAGGAAGGAGAGAAAAAAGATGAGTGAAGCTAATAAGACTCACCTTTATTACTATGGAAGTTTGCAACTAAGTCTTAAAAGGTAAAAGAAATTTAAAAGTAAAATTTGCTTTATAGGAGAATTTAAAAGAATAAAATTTAATATGAAAGAAATTGCACCAAAGCCAAATTTAGTATTTAACTGGGTATGTTTTTAGGGGGCTTTAGTGCGTAATTTTAAACGGTAAGTTCTGCAACTTTATATTTCGGATACTGATTCAAAAAGATAACGCAGACAATAAAGTTTTAAAAAGGAATTTTATTCAAAAGAAAGAAAGAAAGGGATAGAAAAGATAAAGTGTTGCAAATTTTAGTGTCTTTTGCGGGAACATATCTAAGAGAGAGAGAGAGAGAGAGAGAGAGAGAGAGAGAGAGAGAGAAAGTCCAGAAAACAATGTTCTTTGATTTTGAGTATTTATTCTTTTTAGTTTTATCGAAATGTTTCCGTTTTCATTTAATTTTGAGTCTTCTGAAAGGTTGTTTTTTTAGCAGAGTTCCCGAGTTGAATTTTATCTTTCGGTTGATTTTAATTAAGTCTTTTTAATTTTCACTTAATTTCAATTGAGTCTTCTGTAAAGTTATCTTTTCAATTTTCAGAATTAAATTTTCTTTCAGTTGTTTTATTTCGTAGAATTTCGGTAGTCGACTTTCGTTTGATTAGAGTTTTATTTCTTGGGAAACGTCTTGCCTGTTTGAATACGTATTGATTATTCAAGGAGCGAGCGATGAAACCTTTCAACTGGCTATTTTTCCGACCATAACAGTCTGGTCCCCAAGTTCGTACAGAGGGACCAATAGTAGTTTTCGACATATATTGGGAGGTAGTTTTTTGGTGCTGTATTGTCTGGGATTACTTCTCCCTTTTCCAGTATGGTCAAATCAAGTGCCGCACGTGGTCTGTTTGATTCCTAGTTAGAAAGAAATTTTTATAAAGAGGAAAATCTCCCTAAGTAATAAATTATCTGCCAACTTTGCTGCGGTCTGGGTTCTTTCTTTCCGAGTTTCTTTTTGGTACCAGGAAGCCTCTCCCTTTTCTGAACATGCTTAGATTCCTCTTCCAGTCAGAGTCCTCCTTGGTGATTGCTATTTCATTTGTATTCATTTTATTTTGTGATTTTTTAAAATTCAGGTTTTATTTGATGATTTTATTGCTATTACTTTTATTTATCATCAATCTCTACAAATCTACGCTTAGGTTTTTGTCTACCTTGTTGTGGCGTAATATTTAACAACTTAGTCTTGCAAACTTACATACTTGGGGGACTTACCAAGAAAAATAGCGAGAGAGAGAGAGAGAGAGAGAGAGAGAGAGAGAGAGAGAGAGAGTAAAAAAACCCTGTGCTGTCAGCACCCCTTGATGATGGTGAGTTTCGTAGACCAATTAATAATGAGTCGTGAATTCGACTCTCACCAAGGAACCTAATAATCACAGCCTTCTACTAAATCTAAACTACAATGAGATTCTAAAGATTGTAACATGAGATCTGTATGCTAGTCTACAACAAATGTGTGTGCGTATGCTCATGCGTGTGTGCTTACACGGTTGTGTGTATGTAAAAAAACGTTCTGTCAAATAACATTACGTGAAACCATTTAACTGTAAACTAATTAACTCTTACTCATTTAAAAATAATGTCACTCTTTATACACACACACACACGTATATATATATATATATTTTTTTTTTTTTCAAATGAGTAGGTCCACGAAGAGATTTGTATTTTTTAGGATTTATTCATTTATTTTGTTCTCACATACGTGTATGTTTCCAGCTTGATGCTTTCGTCAGAGAACATGTATGGCACAAGGCCTCGTTAATTGGGTATTAAATGAGAATTGAACTCACTCGTGTTTGCAGTTTGAATGGTTTTCAGTTGGTTATGGTTTTTCTTATGAAGTTCGCTCCTCTCTTTTTTTTTAGAGTGGGTTTTCCTTTAGTGAAGGGTAAAGTAGACTAAAGGTAAACAACACGTATGTAAGAATAAAATAAATGAATAAATCCTAAAAAATACAAATCTTTTCGTGAACGTACTTTTAAAAAAAATATTTTGAATTCTCTCTTTGTACCTACAACAAAAAAATTATATATATATATATATATATATATATATATAATTTTTTTTTTTTGGGGGGTGAGCTCTCTGGCGGAGGAATTGCCGGCCGCCGCTAACGTAATGTAAAGCTCTTCGAAAGAATTGAGCACTCTGGTAGCCGATAGGGTATAAAAGAATGTAAACAAAGGCTGCTGCTGCTGTTTCTAAAATTAAAAATACCTTAAAATTCCCTTAGCCAACGTGGTCTGAAACAGTCTAACGTTAAGTTGGACGGGTTTCGATCCCGGCTTCGAGCGTCCTGCGTGTCTAGCCACACTGAAGAGTTCTGACAGAACGAAACAGTCTGTCTGTGGATGACTATATATATATATATATATATATAAACAGGATTTGGCACGGAATAATCCACAAAAGTTGAAGGGGGTGTCCTCGTGGTGTAAGGGTTAAAGCGATGGACAACCGAATCGTAGTAAGCGAGTTCGAACTCCAGTTGTGCTATTACGTTCACTTTCAGACAAATACCCTTATGAATCCACTTATCATCCCAGCTCTAGGTTAGATAGTACCACTACTATTCCTCTAGGAGAATGGCTTTGGTATTAAATAACCTACAAAAGTTGATATGCCATTAAACAAAGAACCCAAACAAAAGTTGATACTCCATAAAAAAAACCCAATGAAGATAACACGACAGAAGAGGATGATTAATTTGCACATTTCTTTTCGCCCATGAATTAGCGTTCCATAAACATTAAATAAATAAAAGTTTAAATTTTCTTAAAGATGCTAGGACTTTATTATTTCTAATAAGACATTATACAATCAAAACAGACTTTATTAGGCATTGGCAAACTCTACAGAAATGAAATTTTGAAAGCAAAAATAAATTACAGCACGTCCGTAAGCACAAATGAAATTGCGTAAATATTTAAGAAGTTTACTTATTTTTAAACTGTTATATATTCATATTATTGGGTTCAGAGTTTCAATGTAGTAGAGTTTGGTAATAAATAGCAGCTAATAATATTGATTGTATAAAGTTCCACAGGAAATCTTGGTATCGTTGGTTTAGTTTAAAACAATTTTTTATAAAAAATTGTTAGTGATGTACTTATTTATGGGTGAAATATTTGATACCTGGACCTTGTAGAACATTAGTCGAAGAAATATTGTTTCTTTTAAAGAATATCTATAAGAACAGTACATACAATTATATGTATTCATATTTTTGGTTATAGAATTTCAATGTTGTTGAGTTTGTTAATAAACAATAGCTAATAATACCCGTTTTGATTGTATAATTTTCTACAATAAAAGATAAAATCGCGTTTTCTTTTGTTTAGAAATTTTGTGAAATACCCCTGGCCAGAGATGAGAAAAACCACTAGACGATTCTGATGGCCATGAGTAGTTTGGTTGGTTGAGACAGTGGCGGTCGCCCGGAGGTATATTGTCACAATATATATATATATATGTATATAACCTAAGATTTCAAAACGAAAACTTTGTAGATAACATTTTAGATAAGCAGGATCTCATTTGTTTGTAAACAAGGAGTATACTGATAATATTGTGTACATATTAGTGAGTGAGAAAAGAAAAAAATGTGGGCTCGATGACAGTTCGTTAGTGAGTGAAAACGTATAGAATATCAATATAATTTAAATTCTATTCAACAAAAAGGGGAGGAAAGGGAACAAGGAGCAACTTAGAGGAATGGAGACTAACTAATTATTTTAGATTTTTCAAGCAATTTGCGCTTTTAAGTTTCACGATGATAAAATTGATTTCTCTTTAAATTGGAAGGTTTTACGTTTAATCAACCTTTCGCTCTTTTCTGTCAAGGTTGAAATGGGAGTAGCTGTAGTTAGTATCTTTTAACCTCCACACCAATGATCTAAATGCGAAACAATGTTAATTGTTAACTTGTTTGAATTTAGAGTTTTTCTTCTTCAAGATCAGTTGCTACACTAAGGTTAAAGAGCTCAGTCTGCCTTAATATTTACCCATTGGTGGAAAAATAATAGTTGTATTCATATTTTCCCTAAGGGCATCAGGGCTATAAAAGATGCAGACGGCCACGTCCAGGATTTGAACTAGAGTCACAGTGCCCGTTTCTTATGATGGTGTGGGGGTACTGTTTGGTGAAGTTATATATTTTGGTCCCACAATTTATGTTGGCTCATTATTGAAAAGCAAACGAAGTAAAACGACGCGGACAAAACAACATTCAAAACAAAACAGTACAAACAAAATTAAATTTATATATCAACAAATACATAACAAATACATAAAAAGGAAACATTAAAAAACATTACGAATATTCTAATATTCTGTTAAATATTCCTTTGTGTGTGTGTGTGTGTGTAACTAACACGGATATTATGAAAAAAGACTAAATATTAGAAATGTCCTGTATACTATAAAATGTATGTTGAATAAGTATTTCATGCGAGGTATCAATATACAGATATATAGCAATGTATTCTACCAGGAACGTTTCTTCTCCCATGCTGGTTGTTTGTCTCTTTCGGGGTTTGACGAAATTTCTGAGGCTGTGTTCGAGGCTGGAACAAGTCTAACCGAAAAGGCAGAACAGGAAAAAAAAGATTGTTGAATGTATACGCACCCATATTATGTGTATTGAATTGTGTCTTACTAACTGGCAAGGTCAAGCTGTTTCTGAAAGTCGAAATGAAGAGAGAGAGAGTGCTGTCTCTGTAAGTAAAATGTGAGAAAGTGAGAATACTGTCTCTGGAAGTCAAAATGAGAGAGAATGAGTTCTTGGAAGACGATCGTATATATAGGCAATTCTTGACATGTGGTCGGCTCCAAATCTACGGGATAAAAAAAAATCAAAGTTGCGGACGTAGTTGTGATCACAAATCACGTGACTTTTCTGACCAATAAGTTCCCAATACTGATTAGTTTACCGACGTCCACAATCTTGTTTCGGGAACAAGTGGTATCACGGCCATTTTAAGATACAGGAGTGTAAATACTATAATGGTACCTATTGTGCCACGAAGGACATTTTGTTAATACTGCTCGGGCAACTAAAATGAAATATAGGAAAATGACTTGCTATAGAGCTTTCTTTTCTTTTCTTTGTCAATCGTAGTGGCAGGCCAGTGAAGAAACATTTTATGAAGATATTTGACAGAGTATGGGATAATCTCAGAGATGAAGTGCCGTTATCATCATTATGTTCAGATACTTTTAAAAATGATAGTATGTTTGTTTCTTTTTGACTGTTGAAAATTTTCGCGAGTTAGTGACAGCATACTCAAGCGTTAAAAACGCCAGTAAAAATAACCACCTTGTCTCTGAAAGAAAGGCGAACAGTGTTATAGTCACTCTTTCTACCTTAACGGGCGCGAACTAAAAGAAGGACATGTCCAGCCGGCTGGGGCTGTAGAATACACCGACTGTATTTCTACAGAGGGGCAAGACTCCCCTAATGACTGTCCTGGATATGACACAGAACAGTCTGATGGTGAGGCTCCAGTAATACAAGAGCTTTGGGGAATGCAGAGTACCCATTTATTGCCATTGCTTACAGGTGCACTCTGGCCCAAAGTGGTAGCACTTGATAGGGTCCTATTTATGGGTGAAATAGAATTAACTGTGTACTTATGCAAAACTGAATTGTTTGAAATAGAACTGTTTATATGTATAAAAATGGATTTGACATTAAATAACCTTCAATGGTTGATATGCCATAAAATCAAACCAAACCAAACCCAAAAGTAGGGCACCTTTTCTTGGGCAGAATTTTCCGTTTACTTTTTCTATTTTCAAACGCAATGCTTATTGGAACGAACCTTTTTATTCTTGAGGTAATTCCTATGGTATAGTGGCTAACATACTGAACTACAACAACGTAGTTAACGAGTTTGAATTTCAGTCTCGCTATTACGTTCACTTTTGGACTAATACCCTTGGGAAAGGCATGAACTCCTTTATCTTCCTAACTATTGGTTAGATAGGTCCACTACTTCTCTTCTACAAGGATGGCTTTGGCATTAAATAACTTATCAAGGTTGGTATGCCATTAAACAAACTGAAAGTAAACCAACTTTTTATTCTTTTGATTTATTGTTTCTCCCCTCACCCCCCAAAAATAACAAAACTTTTATGCGCCTCAGCTTTCGTAGCCTAAATATTTTGTTTTTATAAAATAGCCGATTGTAGAGACCTTATTCCTAAAGGAAACATTTCTTAGTAATCCACGTCTTTAAATTATTATTTCATCCTTGTCAATAATTTTCTCACATACACACTCACACAGACACACACTCACACAGACACACACACATTTATTTATTTTTCGCTTCTTTACTCTTATTCTATGCACAGTATTCAGTATTAAAGAATAGACCTATATTAATGATAGTATTTGTCGAAGGTGTCCCGAAGGCTCCCTTTTCAATAGCTACTATACCGAGGTATAGGCAAGGGCGCTACTCCATTCCCGGGATTGCTCCTCTTTACCCTTGATCCTCATCTTATAATGCTGAGTGCTAAGCAAGACGGAATCAAGTACCATTTTAAAAGTATTTGGTATGACTCGACCTGGAATTGAACGCAGGTCTCCCGAATCATACTCAATGTTTTTATTCAATAGTCCATTGCAGCAGTTTTTTGCTCAATACACTTATTCAAGTGGACATTTGATATTCAATGTGGTTAATAATATCGACCCTCCATATCTACTCCAAATATTTTAAAAAATTGAACAATTGGGTTTAATATGAAATAGTTGTGTTGGGTCAACCCCGTCCTAATGAGTATCCTGGATATGACATTAAACAATCTGATGATGAGGTTCCAGTTATGTTGGAGCTTTGGGGAATGTGGAGTACTCCTTCATTGCCATCGCTCTCGGGTCTACTCTGGCGTGGAGTGGTAGCACCTAAAAGGGTCCTATCTAGGGGTCAAATAGAGCAGTTTGACATTGAAATGGAGTACAAACAAATGACAAATGTTAGATTTAATTGTTTGAAATAGAACTGTTTGATCATTTAACTGTGTGTAAACAATTGACTGATTTTTGGTTTTGTTTGATTTGGTTTTATGGCACATCAACCATTGTAGGCTATTTAATGCCAAATCCATTTTTATACATATGAATAGTTCCATTTCAAAAAATTAAGTTTAGTATAAGTACACAGTTTAAATGTCAAAAACTGTCCTATTTCAAGCAATTCAGCTTAGCATAAGTACAGTTTTTTCTTTACACACAGTTAAATGTATAAATGGTTCTCTTTCAAACAATTCAGTTTCGCATAAACACATAGTTTAGTTCTATTTAACCCATATAGAGGACCCTATCAAGTGCTATCAACCTGGGCCAGAGTGGACTTGGGAGCGATTGCAATAAAGAGGAACTCTGCATTTCCCAAAGCTCCAGCAGTGCTGGAGCCTCACCATAAGATTATTTAGTGTCATATCTAGGACATTCGTTGGGGGAATTTTATCTCTATACAGAGATGCATTTGATGTATTTTGCAGCCCCAGCGGACTGGGCCAGACTGATTTTTAATCGAATTGTTAGTGATACATAGCAATACTTTGAACTATTCGACTTTGTTGACGTATTTTTACAAATCATATATATCTAATATATATGTAAAAAGAGGATTTGGCATTAAATAACCTACAATGGTTGATCTACCATAAAACCAAACCAAACTAAATTCTTTGTATTAAGAATTACTTGACGCTCCATTGACAATGCGCCGGGAGACCTGGGTTCAATCCTGGGTCGAGTCATACCAAAGACTCAAAAAATGGTACTTGATGCCGCCATGCCTGACAATCAGCATTATAAGGTAAGTGTAAAGTGGAGCAATCCAGGGAATGGAATAGCGCCCTCCCCTATACCTTGGTGTGGTAGCTATTGAAAAGGGAGCTTTCGGGTCACCCTCGACTAAGATAGTTAGCTTTTATTTTATAATTGTTCACTAAGGATTTTTGCAATTTACTTGAAACCACATTACTGTGTGCAAACAAATGACGATTATTAAATAGAAATAGTTACTTGGAATTAAGTAATTATTTGTATTAGATAGGAATACTTAAAACCATACAACTGTGTACAAATTATTTGTATTAGATAGGAATATTTAAAACCATACAACTGTGTACAAATTATTTGTATTAAATAGGAATACTTAAAACCATACAACTGTGTACAAATTATTTGTATTAGATAGGAATATTTAAAACCATGCAACTGTGTGCAAATTATTTATATTACATAGGAATACTTAAAACCATACAACTGTGAACAAATTATTTGTATTAAATAGGAATACTTAAAACCATACGACCGTGAGCAGATTATTTGTATTTGTCTGAAAAAGTTGATATGTAACTGTGTTTGTTATATAATTAAGGAATGATTGTTTTATATTAATCATTTTTCGTTAATTATATTTTATCATTCAGTTTGGTTGGGGTTTGAACCATTTGAGTCTCAGTCCTGGTGCATAGTCAATTGGTGCAGTTTACGCTCGCGTGTAAAGGATATGACAATCACCATTTGTCATAATAAACTCCAGACAGGAAATGAGGCTGAAGTGTGGATGACGTCATGCCCGGAAGAGATGGTCGTGAGAATTTGAGGATTTTGAAAAGACGTCAGTTGGATTTTGACCGTTGAAAGATGACTTGGGTTTTCGACCGTTGACACGTGTGGTCAAGTTTTGCAGATCGCTACCGACAGAGATCTTAAACACCACAAGATACGCCTCGTGTTAAGGTGGAGTCAGTATAGTATGGTTAGCATAGGCTTTTAAGAACTGTCTCTCTCCTCGTGTCGCCATGGACGGAAGCCAGACGTTAATAAACCTGTTCGTATCTGAAAGGACAGAGTCCGCCTGTGTTTGTATTACTGTTGTGATTGATATCATTATCGTTATTGTGTACGTATTCAAAAATCTTTTTCGAAATAATAAAAGAAGAAATGTGAATATAAATGTACAATTACATCAGTTCTTAAACTTTTGGGTATAAACTAACCCAGACGAGTTGATATGTCGATAAAATCCATCAACCAACCAATCTATCAACATATTTTTCTACTTAAGAACATTAGGTATCAAGTGTCTCCTTTAAATGAACACATTTTTGAAGGTTTTTCTTAAAATGGTATACGTTTAAAGAATTAGTTGTGGGCGGATGGTGGCGAATAAAAATCTTAGCACCCACTATTATTGTATACTTTTCTGAAATTCCCAACAAAGGATACCAGATATGGAATCCATAGGAACGAATAACGTATAACCAAGTGAATGAGATAAAAAGAAAAAGCTGTCATTTGATATTAATGCTAGTTGGCCAAACGTGGCAGTCACTCGAGAAAGATCGGAATCGAATCGTGTGTTTCCGTAATCGGTCGGTGAGCTAAATGTTGCCATTTTATATATTTATTTTTAACCAATTATTATCTTGCAATAACATTTCAGAATTTGAAGTTATTTGCTAATTTATTCTTTTCTGCTGGTTAAAATGAGGTAGAACGTTGTTATTTCTCTCTCTCTCTCTCTCTCTCTCACTCACTTACACACTCTCTCACTCACTCACTCACTCACCCTCTTTCTCCTCGTCCTTTTTCTTTTTTTCTTTCTTTTTTTCTCATCTCTATTCTTTTCATTCTCTCTTCTTTCCCTTTCGTTTCTCTCTTTCTCATTCTTTCTCATTCTTTCTTTCTTTCTCATGCTCTCTATCTATCTTTCTCATCCTCTCTTCCTCTTTTTTTTCCCGTTCTACCTTTCTACCCGTTTTTATCCGGTTATTTCTTCCTTCCTTTCTCATTCTCCCTTCCTCCTATTTCTCAATCACTCTTTCTGTTGGTTCTTTCTGCATCTCTCCGTTTTTTTTTCCTTTCTTCCTCTTCCGATCTCTCTCATTCTCCCGTTCTATCGCTCCTCTTTTTTTTTATCATTTTCCTTCTCACAATCTCACACTCTTTCTCTTTTCTTCTTCCTTTTACTCTCCTCTCACTTTTTCTCCTTCCCTTTTCTCCTTCCCTCCTCATTTCTTCTTCTTTTTCTTCTTCTTCTTCTTCTTCTTGGCACATGTGATCACACGCGAACGCTTAGCAAATTTCGGATAGATAATCTCTACGTATGTTTTTTCTTTGTGTTTTTTTGGCTAGTTTTCCACTGTGATTCAGATGAGCTGATATTTGCTCAAAAGAGATATAAATCTTCGACGATCAAGATGTGGATTTATGGATTTTTGATTTATCTTTTTATTTTTATCAAAATTGAAAATCGGAAATAAGAGACCAATTTTCCAACAATCTTGGATTAATGATCTGCTAGGATTTCTGCCCCAGTAGATGCAAACTCAACAGCAGTTCCTCTCGACAGAAAAGCACAATTATTTGATTTAACCACTCATTAAGAGATAATAATCTCTTACCTTGGGCTCTTTTCGTACATTTCTTCGAGCAAATTCTCTGTTTTAAGACGTGAAGCAAATTAAAATAATAATTCAATACCGTTTAATATGCACATTTCGAGCAAATATAAAACATCTACAAAAGAAAAGCCTCTGAAATCAGTAGAATAAGAAATTAAAAACTAGACTTCATTTTTCTTCAAATTTTGAAATGTTATTTCTTTTGCCTATCTTAAAATAAGTATCTAGAATATTTTTAAAAGAAAAAAACGATTTATGTAGACTAATATCATCATCATCATCAAGTTACGCTGACAGCACGGATTTCTCCTGACTCTCTCTCTCTCTCTCTCTCTCTTTCCATCCTTCCCTATCATCCATCTCTCCCAGCAGCTCTTCCAAACTACATCCCATGTCCACACAGATCTTATGTAAATAAGTTTTTGCTGGTCGGCTTACACTAGCCCGTTCATGTGAAGGGATCTGTTGAAAAACGTCACCCATGAGTTCGTCCTTGCATCTCCAGCAGTATTCCGTATGTCTTGTTCGTCTTACAAGGTGGTTTTTGAGATGGGAGGTAAGTAGCCATTAAGCTGTCGTTTCGTGAGGTGTTGTTTCCAGCATTTGTTCAATATAGCTTAGCATTCTTGTGTAGTTCCCATCTGGCTTTTTCTCTGTGCGTTTTGTTAGCGTCTATGTAGTGTATCCATACAGTAATATTGACACAACCACTGCTTGGAAGAAATCCCGTTTTATTCTATCGAATAGATCAGACTTCCACATGATCGATAACCTATCGATAGCAGTTTACACCTTCACTAGGCATATATTAACATCGCTTTCAGTAGATGAAACACTGCTGCCGAGGTACATACACTTGTCAATTAATTTTAGAGGCTTACCATTTTGAGTGAAGGTGGCTCCTTCACATCTAAAACACACGTACTCTAGTTTATTTGCGTTCACGTGGAGACCAACTTCTTGCTTCTTCCTTCAGGGTATACAGCAGGGACTTTGCTTGTGCAGTTGTATTTGAAAGAAGCGCTAGATCATCTGCGTAGTTTGTATCTGTTCTAGTTTCTGCAGGATATCGTCTGTTTCTTGTCTTTTTTAGCGTAAAGCCATTTTCTTTTATTAAATCTATCAACGTTCGAAATACGTAATGTAGGTATATCATTAACACATATGGTGCTCATGTATCTCTTTGCAAAACTCCAGCAACAATGTCGAAGGAATCTGTGTCTGCATCAGATGGGCGAAACTTCACTTTCGAATTTCTATAAAGCATCATTATCGCTGTAACAGTTTCTTTGGAGAGACCATATGCTAGAAGTATTCGCTCTATCTTCCCTCTGTGTATGGAATCAAATGCTTTTGAGAAATCTAAAAACGATAGTGTTGCCTTGAGGTTTTTTTTTGAGCGAATTCTTTTGATGATTCGACAGATTGTCCGAACCTGTGATGTTGTGGATCGATTTCTGCGAAAACTGTTCTGATTTTTCCTAAGAATTTTCTCAATTTCAGGTTTGATACTGTTGAGAAACAAAGCATTATTTACCTTAGCAGCCATAGAAATAAGAGTTATGCCTCTGTAGTTCTTGATGATTCCGAAGTCACCTTTCCTCGGACAGAGGAGGATGCAGACTTTTGTTCATCTCTCAATTGCATTTTGTTTGCATACAACTTTGTAAAATCGAAGAAGTAAGTCATCAAATTTCCTTGTCTTCCATGCTTCCGTGGTTATTTCGTCGAAGCCTGAAACTTTTCTGCTTTTAATTTTTGTCAATACTAAGTTAAGTTCTTCCTTTGTAAACTGTTCTGGGTTGATGTCTACTTGGTGATTAATAATTTGTTTGATAGGTTTATCAATTACTTTAGAGGAATTTCCAAGTTAATTGTTGAAATGTTCTTTCCGCATGTGTCTTTGTTCTTCTTGGCTGGTAGGTTTTTAGCTTTGCTCTGGAGATGCTCTTCTTTTTGCTCACTTCATTTACTGCCTGCCATGCTATTTATGATTATCTATCTCCCACTCAGTTTCTTATTTTATTTATCTGACATTGAATGAATTCTTTTGGTTCTTTTTTGCATGTGTTAGTTCTCGGTGGGTTTTATTAAGTTTCTGCGCGTTGGCAATTGTTGGGTTTCTTATATTTAGCAAAGATGCTATTTTCATGTTATCTCACTTTTTCCTAACTAGTAGTAACTCCCATGGAACTCTACATTTGGTTTTTGTTTTGGTTGATATGCACTCTGCTGCTTCTTCCATGTGGGAAGTGACAAAATTTTCATATTCGTCATTCGGAGTACCTTTTTCAGATATCAAGAGTATCGAACAAGTTTCTTACAGTTACGGTATATTTATTGCTAATATCTCCATTGGTAAATGAGGACCAGTCGTAACGAGTGGTTTTTGACTGTTTGTTTCTTATTTTTGCGTAGACTAAGTCGTATCTTTGCCGTGACTATTCTTTGATCGGAAGATACTCTTTTAAAAGAGGAGTATGCCTCATAGTTCAGAGTGCCATTAATCCATTTCTTGTTTATGAGTATATAATCTAGCTATGCTTTAGCATTATTTTGGTAGGTGTAGGTCCACAGTTCTCCCTCCATTTTTAAAATCTAGCTTTCAGGCTTGGTAGTCGGTTTCCAAGTGAAAAGTCTTCATTTTTGTTTGACGAGTTGTATAAGCAGAATTTGTTATTTTCATCTTTGCCTATTTGAGCATTCATGTCTTCACTGATGATTAGAACATTGTGCTTGGGAATGTGTCGGTCAAGGGAAGATAGCTCCTTGTAGAAAGTGATGGTGTCCGTTACATCATTGGTAGGATTGTAGCAAGGGACGATCGTTGTGCAGAGGTTGGTATGAAATGAAGCACACATCATCCTCGGTTGTATTTTCTCTATGCTATGTGATGTTAGGACACGAGCACTGAGAAGCGTTCTAACAAATCTTATGACGGCATTGAGGGAGTTGTTCCATGCAGATACTGAGAAAAACGTCCACCCATTACCAGTATCATGGTATTTTATTTCTTGTTCGCTATGGTAATACCTATGTTCTTGTATGCATATGATGTCTATATTATACACTGCTGCAGATGCATTCAGCTCAGGTAACTGGTTTACTCTATTTAAATGTCACTATGTGAACAGTAAACCGGCTCATTGGCCTATTGGGTTGAATGTTCGCCAATGGTCCGGGAGACCTGGGTTCAATCCTAGGTCGCGTCATACCAAAGACTTTAAAAATGGTACATGATACCTCCTTGCTCAACACTCAGCAATACAAGGTACGTATCAAGGGTAAAGTGGAGCAATCCAGGGAAAGGAGTAGCGCCCTCCCCTACACCTCGATGTAGTGGCTATTGAAAAGGGAGACTTCTGGTCGCCCTCGACTACGGTTGCTAACTTTACTTACTTATGTGAACAGTGTTTTTGCATCTAAGTAATTTTAATTTGGGTTTGAGTTCTGTTACTGAATACAAGGGTCAGAGCTCCAACCTTAGCAGAACGCACCTCTTGGTTACCCACGTAAAGGGCGATGCTGTTTAAACATACAATTTGAATTACAATCATGGTAATCGTCGGCTGTTTTTTTTTCTCATGAATGAACTACACCCTTATTGATGAGTAGCAATAGATTCCAGACTGAGCTATTTCATCCTGGCCTTTGACCTGTGAGATTCTTCCGCCCAGCCTCTGGTGAAGCTCACCGTCGATTCAACTTCGAATTCATCCACCTTACTTCACGTCCACCATGCTGCTTCCCATGGCTTCTAGTGATATAAGCTTAAAAATGGTTTCGTCTTAAATATATATTTAAGTGTATTTGATTAAATAATGAAGACACATTTTGTCTATATAATTTTATTATGATCCTTTCAAGTTTCCTGATAAGTGTCTTGTTTTCAGGTTGGAATTGGTAGATGAATTTTTTAACTGTTCAAACCAAGAGCAAATTGTTGTTATTTGTTTATGATTGATACTCTGAGTTTCACGTAATTTATATCATTTATATCTTCCGCAACTGCAACTGATTTACAGCTTTTACCCTTATTTTATTTTATTTTATTCATTTATTTATTTATTTTTAAAATATAGAAGGGTGACTTGACTCTTCTATTTCCTCTGCTGCTATACATGTCGTCCGGCAGCAGTTTTTCGCCATTTTCCATCCTTCTTCTGTTCCTTTTACTCTAACTACTTGACGTTTAACATTCTGAAGGATTTTCATCGTAGTTACTTCGATAATTTACTATTAAAAATTCAAAGAAAATATTCACTAACTAATCAAATTCTTCTCTGTTTAAGCGAAGTGTGTAGTTATCATCTAGCGTTGGCCTCTTTTAAATTGACTAGATTTGTGCGGAAACTTGATATCATCAAGAGGACCTACCAAGAACGATGGTTGATAGGAACGGATAGTGAGAGAGAGTCTATGGAATCCGTGTCGGCATTCCTTGATAATGATGACAATAATGACCAGAGAAATGGACAATATTAAAAAGATATTAAAAATTATTGGCACTCACAATTAACAGTTTTATAAAGAAATACTTTCAAATATTTAATCATTGATCACTTCGAAGCTGAACTCATGTACACTGATTGCCCTGTTACCAGAACGTAGAATGTGCTGACTGTATCCCCCTGTAGAGGTGTAAGATCTCCCCCACAAAAAGGGGATGTACTGAATATGACACCAAACTGCATCTGATGGTGAGGTTCCAGTTTTAGAGATCTGGGGAGTGAGGAATACCCCTTTATTAACATTACTCATAGGCCCACACTGACCTGGAGTGGTAGTACCTTTTAGGGTCCTGTCTATGGGTCGAACATATCTGAATGCGATTCCCTAACCTCTTAGCATAAGATAACCCTAGACAGGTTGATGTGCCGTTAAAATATATCAATCAATCAACCAGCCAACCAATACTTACTGATCATTACAGCATACAACGTGAGCATACGTCCCTATCGCTGAATCTCTTTTGATATATCTGGCCCATCATAAACCAGTTTTGTTAGCATGACCAACATATTTGAATTTGAATTTAAATTGAATAATTGAATTTAGTTTAAAAATCAATCGTATTCGATAGGAAAAGTAGATGTCATATAACAGTAAATTGTTTGAATTAAGAATATTTACTTGAAGCTATAATTGTTTATTAAGGATTATTATTATCCATATTTACCGACCCCTCCGCTCGGGCAGGATATGACACAAGGTCAATTTTTAAGCGAAGTTTAACAGGTTTGAATTCTGAGTTTTCCTTCTCCTAGACTAGTTGCTTCACCAAGGCTGAAGAACCTAGTCTGCCCTACTATTTAACCCATAGCTAGAGGGAGAATAATTGGATTCATACCTTTCCCAAAGGTATTATTAGTTCGATGCGAAATGCTATCAGTCTCGTCCAGGATTTGAACTCGTGTCGCCGTGTCCATTTCCTATGACGATAACCATTACACCACGGGCACCTCCAAGGATTATTATTATCAGTTACTTGAAACCACATAACTGTGCTCAACCCAATGATCATTATGGACGTTGGTTGGTTATGTCTTATGTTATATCAACGCTTGTAGGTTATTTAATGCAAAATCCTCGTTATATATATATATATATATATATATATATATATATATATATATATATATATATATATATATATATATATATATTTAAGTATATTTGATTAAATGATAAAGACACATTTTGTCTATACAATTTTATTAAGATCCTTTCAAGTTTCCTGATAAGTGTCTTGTTTTCAGGTTGGAATTGGTGGATGAATTTAGCAATTTTGTCCCGAGTGCTTTCTGACCTTTCATAGGCAATCATCTTAATAACATTATACAGACAAAATGTGTCTTTATTATTTAATCAAACGTGCTTAAATGAAACACAGCTGCCCAACCACACACATACACACACACACACACATATATATATATATATATATATATATATATATATATATATATATATATATATATATATATATATATATATATATATAAGATTTGTAAATGAAGTTTATAAGTAACTTTTTTAATGATCCAGAACTCATTAGTATGCACACAAATGGTTTCAAGTATTGATATCAAACGCTAATAATTCTATTTGCGTACAGTTAAATGGTTCTAAGTGTTGCATAGTGACCCCGGCCAAGCTGTCAAAAGAAGAAATGCACCTGTGTAAATAACAGGTGCATCCGGTCGAAGATATCCGGGGGACAACCTTGACTGTTGAAGGGTTGAATTGAGTGCGAATTGTAACGCTTGCAAGAAGTAGGTGGACGTCAAATTATCATATAACCCCGGCGACAGGAAGTTCAGATCAGTTGGAGAGAAGATGCTGGAATGAGAACCATGTTCCAGCAGAGGCTGGGTCCCCAGTTAAGCAGCCCAGGAGAACGGGAAAGAAAGGCTGTGATAGCCAGAAGAGTTGGTGTGGGGGGCTATATGTTGCAGTCTTTGTTCGGACTCCAACTCCCTCTCACACACAACCCTTTCAATAAAGGGAGAGGTATATTTTTCTAAAGAACTGTGTCCGCTCGTCTTTATTGTGTTGAATATGTTTCTGCATGCATCTGCACATGAGTATGTTACATAAGTATTGCTATGTAATACTAATGATTCAACTGTGCAAAGATTGTGCTTGATGCTTTTGAATCAAACAAATATCAGGAGTCATTCTAGTTGTTGAAAAGGAAATAGAAAAACAAATAAAAAGTGAGGAGACAGGATCTATCTATATATCTATCTATTGCTCGAATTCTCATTATATTAGTATGTATGTGACTGTAGCCCAGTAAAAACTGCACATCATAGCGAGATTTTTATTTGAAAAATACGTTTAAATTGCTCTAACCTAAGGAATAATATTTAGTACAATTTACCACTGAATGATGATTTCTTTTTGTCTCTGTTCGCGCTAGACGCCTTTTTTTTTAATCCTCCAGTTTCTTGATATAATGGAAATAACCATTCTAATTGAAATCTGTCACTCCTTCCTAAATAGAAGAATTAAAACTGCAGATACAATAGAAACCCAACGTGTTTACAGATCGTCTCGTATATAACTAAAGTTCTAATTATATTTGGATATATCTATTATGTCATAATCCAATAAAGACGTACGTCTGAGCAAAATTTTTATTAGAGAAATACACTTGAAATTCTCTGAGAGAATAAAGCAATTTCCAGTCAAATTTATAGCTGAATATATATATATATATATATATATATAAGATTTGTAAAAGAATAGTTTGTAAGTAACATTTTTAATGATCCAGAACTCATTAGTATGCACACAAATGGTTTCAAGTATTGATATCAAACACTAATAATTCTATTTGCGTACAGTTAAATGGTTCTAAGTTTTGCTATGTAATACTAGTGAGTCAATTGAATATCTGTGATTTGTTTGGACACTGTCAAATAGCTTTACGTATTGAAAATAATTTCATATTTCTATTTGACCCAAAAATGAAACTCTCACAAGTATTACCGGGTCGAATTAGACCTGGCTGTAAATGCAATGAAGAGGTACTCCATATTTCCCCAAAATCTAGGGCTGGAGCCTCACCATCAGGGCCATATAATTATCAATATTAGATAAAAATACTTGAAACCATACAATTGATCGCACATTTTTTGTATTAGGAAAAAAAACATACGGAATCCTTATCAGAATTCATCAACCCTTCTTAAATTGAAGCACCATTTTCATGGATAGTGGTAAATATGAAATTCTAATTAGAATCTTAATTTCCTTCTTAAAGAGAAACGTCGATATTATCATGAACAGCTGTTAGAGCAAGAACCCCACTGTTTCGTGGATCGTCAAGTGAGTTTACCTATGTTTATCTATAAAATGATTATTGTATAAATTGTGGTATTTACCCGTCTCCTCCTTACGAGCAGGACGAGACACAAGGTCAATTCTAAAGCGGAATACAATTAGTTTGAATTTAAAGCTTTCCTTCTCCTACACTGGTTGCCATACCAAGATTAAAGGGTACAGTCTCCTACTATTTACCCATAGGTGAAGGGAGAATAGTTGGATTCCTACTTCTTCTAAGGGTATTAGCTCGATGTGAAATACAAACAACTTTGCACAGAATTTGAATTCGTTTTGCCGACTCCATTTAATCTCGACGATAACCGTTATTGTACGATAGCCTCAATACATAAATTACGGTATCAGCATGTCAATGTCTATGCTGCTACGATGACGATTCAACTAGTGTTGATGAACTGATACATAACATCCTTGTTCTTTTGCGGATTCAAATGAAAGCTCCAATGCATATTGAGTAGGATTTGTGAACCCAATGCAGGATTTTACAGATGAAAGAACCTGACTGTTTTTACGCTTTGGTGAGTCGTCTTTAAGAGCCGATTATCTCTTGAGTTGAAAACCTGTTTTCTTTTTTATGTCGCTTGATAAGATCCCAGAGTCAGTTCAGCGCAGCGAATTTTGATTGGATAAAAAAGAAGGTTAGTTTGCGCTGATTTGTGATTGGCTTGGCTAGAGTGACTTTTATTCTTTTGTAAAACGTTAAAAAAAAAAAGAAAAAAGAAAAGAGTAGAGAACAAAACTAACATTATGATGAGTGAGAATTAGTCTCTAACCAAACTTATGGATAAATTCAGTAATTGGTATTTTTTGAAAATAGGATTGCTAAAAACTTTTAGGTTGGACAAAGAAAAAAATGAATCTGGGTCATATTAATAATTTTACTGAAGAAAAGTTTATATAAGCAAGAAAAATGGAAAACAAGACATTTGATACATAGTGTCACGGGATCGAACAGCGGACTTTTTGAAATGAATAAAGTAACTCAGAAAACGCAAATAAAACTTAGCTTTTAGACTTACTTATTTAGTAAGTCTAAAAGCTAAGTTTTATTTTGGCAAAAAATACAAGAAAATGAATTTGTGTGAAGTTCTAGTGAACGTCTGAAGTGTAAACTCGACTGTCAATTAGTCTTAGGCACGAGCGAGTCAAGGTGATCCTTGAAAAAGATATTGGTGCAGGTGCGTTGGCTGGTAGTCTGCAGACGGTCGGAAAGTTAGACGTGTCGTATCACAGAGGCAGGTTAATCAATGTCCTGGTGGTTGATTCGTCCGTTAACCGGTCGACGTTAGTTACGGGCGAATTGAAGAAGTGGACGTTGAACCGAACGGTGTCCAATCAGCTAAAAACACAAAATAAGAACATTCTAGAAATTTCGGCTCAGAAACTAATTAACAGAAAAATATTTAGGCTCCAAAATAAATAAGTTATTATACGAATCTGATTGGTCAAAAAATGTCCGTGCGCTTGAATTTTAGGACCCGCAATAAAACTTAACAAATTCCTATTTATGATCCACTTTAGTTCCCCCCAAAAGTTTAAATAACAAAGAATTTAATTAACTAGGGCATTCTACTACCGGACAGAAAAAGGCAAGAACGACAGAAAGCAGAAGGCATTGCACACATCATAGTGCGAAGAAGCGTGCGACGTTCTTTTGCCTACTACCGGAACGCGACACGTTGTCGCCTAAGTTAAAAAACTAGCACATGTAGACGTAAGAAAACAAAAGGCCTATACTGGCGGTCACTCACATATATGCACACATGCATAAACATTAGGGTAGGTTGATTTTTCATTTTTTTTTTTTTTGAATATCAAAAAGAATAATGCACTGAAAGTTGTGTATATACCTATTATATACTCATACCAAAAATTAGATCTGAATCTTCAACGGTTTTTTGCTAATTTGACATGAAAGATTTTGAATAAACATGAACTGAAAATTCCTCGTTTTTGCCAGATTTGGCTTAAATATTGATGTAAAAACCAAACAATTTCAGTATTTAAATTAGGAAATCTTATTTTATTTTATGGAAATATAATAAATAAATTATAACAAAACTTTAAATTGAAAATTGAACCCCTACCCCACCCTGCTTTACCTGTGTCGAATTTGAAATGCTATTATTCAAGCAGTAATATTCGAATATATTGAAAATTTTTTTTTCCTGATATGAATTAAAATACAACAAACAAATATGGAAAAACAAATAATTGTTTAATAATTTTTAATATATGGAATCAAATAGTTCCTTATATGAGCCCTTAGATGAAAACGCTGGTCTCAATTGTTGGCACAAAACTTTTGCAAGTATGTGCTGGTGCCCTGCTACAAAGCCATACACGGATTGAGAAGCCTCTGTTACTAACTTAACTGCCCGTTCTACACCTTGGGAATGTGAAGGGAAATCTGGCAAGTTAATCTTTTCACCAGTTAACAATGAATTCTGTAATTCATTGTCAGAAAAGTCTAGTGTGAGTGGTGGCTCACAGACTCCATTTACTGACAAATCAATTAACTGATAGTCCAGTGCACAGCTTTAAAGTTGATCATTGGGATCCTTTTAAATCTTTTCTTGACTGGCTTCCCTCTTCTGAAAGAATATAAAAAATTATTTGAGTTTAATTTTTAAATGCAATTTGTTCTGCTTTAATAATATTTGGTGAAATCAGATGTAATCTTTAAAATGTTTCAATAAAATGGCACAAGTACTTTAACTAGTTTTGTATGAATAAATATTAACGTACCTAATGGCCAAAATTCTTTTTATACCCTCTTCTCTCACTTCAGATTCATCAAATTTCACCATTGAAAATAAAACATTCTCCGGAAGTAATGCAAAGGTATTATACTGGAGGTTTTTTTAATGTAATCCTTTGAACCTCAATTGGTTGCTTTCGTATCCTGTCAATCATATTGTAAATATAAATTTGCTGGTGATGGAACTTGTTACTTTTTTTTATATCAAACCAGCAAATAGCATAAACATTCACAATAGAATTTATCAAACTATATAGTTTGGTCGAAAGATTCTGTGGATATGCCCCACGAGTCCATAGGCACATGAGCCTGATGGCCAAAGTTAACCACCTTGCCTGGGTTAATGGACCAATTTTCCACGATGCAAATCTAGGGTCCACCTTACCTCTAGAAATACCAACTGTATATTCATAGAGTAGTCTTTGGTCACTACTAAGGCTATCCATATCTTTCATTTCAAAATGAAACTCCAGGGGATTCTCAACAGTTGAAAAAGATTTGGGGGGTAAATTATGGCAATCATTTGCACATAATTTACCCAATGGACCATTGAATGTAGTGGAGCTTTTGTGGTACCATCTAAATGTTTGAATAGAGCTCTAAATGGAAGTTCATTTTGATGTAAGGAGCAACCAATAGGGTGAAGATTTCTTTTTATTATTTTTTTCTAAAAGTGTAACAACTCCACCTTTATAGCCTGTATTTGCATTCGTGTTGCCAACAAGGACAGCCTTAATAGTGCTCAAACTTCTAAATTTCTCCAAAACATCAGCCACTTGCTCCGCAAGAACGGTACCTGTTGCACCAGTATCAGGAAGAACCCTGTGAGTCAAATATATACTCTCATTTGGTGTCTCCTTTGTGATTGTCAAGTGGCATTCAGGTTCTTGGCTTTTTTCAAAATTTTACTTCCATTTTCCTCCACTGATTCCTTTTAGTGTAGTGTGTCTTTGTCTGTCCTCCCATCAACTCCTATACAAAGAAGATTCTCCACATTTTCATTATGCTTTTCATAGACATTTGTTTTCACTTTAGCCTTTGCTCTATTTTACATTTATCCATATAGATATTCTTTATATCTATATTAGGGATAAAAAGGCCAATAGACCTCAAATCCAAGAGCAAGGCATGGACAAGGCTGGCTCCAAGATTAGAAAATATATCACCCCTAACTCAAGAGCATACCTTGGAATTTTTGTGAGGTTATTAGGCACTTGGGGAGGACTATCTAGCTGTTTATAATCCCCTGTTTCATCACTTGGAGAAGATGAGTAAGAATGGGAAGAATCACCCTGAACATATGATGTTGAAGCTATTGGTGGGGATATCTTCATACTTTTTTGTTGGCTTTTTTTATCAGAGGACAAGTGCAGATGATGTGCTTAGTCTGGCAATTTTCTTTGGTACATTTGACATTAATATTGTCACAACTTAAAATGAGCAGGTTGCATGAACATGATAATATATCAAACAATGTATCCAACTTTTCCTTCCAGAATTTTGTTTGGGCAGCAGGTAGATGTTTCCTATTTATTTGCTTTGCCTTCTGAAAGCATAGAATATTCACCTTGTTGACAACACTAATTTCCTTTAACAAAGGCAAACGAGGGTTGACAGCTTTCCAAATATCTATCACGTCCTTTGCTATTAATTTAGAAATACGAAAACAAGAAAGGTGGGGGTAAGTGTTCATTAAAAAATAGCTGTATTGAATTATTTGTCGACAGGTTAGTGGCTCAGTTTTATCCAATGGTGATGATAAACCTGAAAATTTAATTGCACCTTTACTTCGAGTGGAAACTCCAGTGTTTTTTCCAGCCATTTTCAAATTAAAATATCTGTAAAAAGAATATATATATATATATATATATATATATATATATATATATATATATATATATATATATATATATATATTGTCAGAAAATACACGAAGATGTTTTTAAAAAATTGTAAATAAATTTCGAAATTCATTAAAAAAAGGAATAATGTTTATTTACCAAACAACAGTACTGTTGAGTTTAGTTCCAAAATTAACTTGTAAACCGACTTTTCACTTAAAAAAAAAAACACGAAAATTTAAAATATAAATAAATTACAATAATTATAAAAGGTTTAAATATTTTAATAGTATGTCTATTTTGCGAAATATATATATTTGCGTTAATTATAAGGGTAAAAAACATAAACAAACCGAAGTACTAGGGAGAGATATTTACCACCGGTGAAAGCCGAAAAAATATCCAGTAAATAAAACGAGGTTTAGTAAGTCATTATTTGTATTTTAAACTATATATTTTAACGTATTTTATTTTTGTTTTTGGTCATTTAATTTAACATAATATGAAAATGGATAATAAACTTAAAAATATCAATTATTTAATAAATTTTATTATTTAATTTTCCTTTAGTCTCAGTTTTAATTTTATGGATACAGGTTTCCAGCGTCACCGATGTCACGACTAAAATCACAAAATATTATGTCTTTAAATGCGATTTCGCAAAAAAATACGAAATTATGGAAAAAAATATTTTGTGGGGTAATTTCTGATGTTATTTTGCAACTTTCACTGCATTATTCTTTTTACAGTTCCAAAATCGACCGACCCTAATACACATGTATGTAAGCAAAGTAAATTTTTTATCCTCTTTACTTCGGCCAACTAGGAACACATTGATTCAATAGACTTT